>JAUCMR010000146.1:0-12500 GCA_032357425.1 Enteromius argenteus | reverse complement strand
ATTTGTATGAATATTTTTCAAAAGAAAATGCTATATTGATGAAAATATTTAAAAATGAAAATAAAAATAATAATACAATTCTTAACATAAATTAAAAATATATATATATTCATAATAATAATAATAGGCTTCACAAAAAAAAAAAACATTTATTTTGACTTAGTTGAATAGTTTTATTAGATAGATTTTTGAAAAAAAATATTTTTACAGTTTATTATATATATATATATGTATTAGTATTACTATTTTATGAAGCATGAAAAATTTAAAGTATTTATTTTATATATTTTTTTATTAAAAAATTACAATTATAAGTGTTTTGATAATATATAATAAGTGTTTTGAACTAATATTTACAAAAAAAATTAAATATGAAATATAATTGTATATCTTTTATTTTTTGAGTATATAATTAAAGCATATATAAATAAATATGTATTAAGTATATATATATAAATACAAACACATGCATGTATATATTTAAGAAATATATGCTATGATTATATATTAAATATATAAGTATGAAAAATTTAAAGTATTTGTTTTATATATTTTTTTTATTAAAAATAATCTTTAAATATTAAAAATAAATAATATAATAAATAATAAAAATTCATTTAAAAAATAATATAAATCTATGTTTCAATTTAATTACAGTATATGCGTCACTTTGTGAAAAATACATCATTTCTTTTGATTTTAGGGTGAAATGCATGTTTTTGAGATGAATAAACCACTTCAGCATCTGCTAAAATCTCCAACAAAGGCATCAAAACCAAGAAAACTGGTTTCTTGAGGAAGGGTCTATTTTCTTCGTATTTAATGTGTTTCACTGAGACATGAATCAGAGCTCGTTTATGATTCCTCCGCGCGATCAAAACTCGTGCAGCACAGAAAAGTGATCGATCCTGATTGATCCGCTCTGACACGATCACAACCGATCAGATAGAGAGAAAACTCCATCACTGCATCACCGACACACATGTTCTACTCAGTTCTATTCTGTATTCTACATCCGGCTGGTTCGTGAGGAGCTCACGCGCAACATCTGCACTTCACATTCACACTTTCAACCCGTTTCAGTCTCGTTTTACAGTTTATATTCGTCGTTTGGTTTATTAAACGATGGTTTACAGTGAAAACAAACTTTCCTCAGACTGTGCTGCGGAGCTGACGAGCTCGCGAACAATAACGGCGCGTATTTTACCGTGTATTTACCGTGTTTTTGACACTTACCGATGCGACTGAAGCTCTCCGACAAAGTTCTTCTTAATTTCTTCATTTTGCCGATTTTTTCGGCCGGTTGTGCCGCTGGCATTAAATCACACATGTCCGATTTGAAGCTGAAGGGTCCGGAGTTTGGAATCAGAGGCGCGTAAATAACGGTTGTGTGGAAAAACAACTGTCCTTCTGTATTAAACACACATTTCCGAAGTCTAATGACTACATATCTGAAGAATGAGCTGTAATCCGTGATCGTGTGAGGAGGGAAACTTCAGGAGAGTCTCTAAACGCCGCGGTTTTCTTCTGGAAAGCTGCTGGATGTCATTTTTGGGATTCTCCTCCTGCTTGGCGAGAGTGCGGACAAAACGGCGCGCTAGCCCCGCCCCCGCGGGCCAGTGATTGGCCGTCGAATGGACGTCGCGACTTTCATTGGCTGCATCAGCTGTCCGTCATCAGTAGAACACCACCTCGCCTTATAATAAAATCCAGGCATCCTCAGGACATTTGTACAGTTATTAAATGGCTTTTTAAGCACCCAAATATTTCCTACATGACTTATTTAATAATTCATACAGGAAAGGAAGAAAAGAGATGAAATTTAATCACTACAATGAACAGATTTTATGTATCTATTCATGTATGCACGCATACAATATTATATATATATGAATAAACTATTGATTTATTATGAGAATTGAAACATTTCAGCTCGATATTATGAAAAATGTTGCATTATGTTTAGTCTATAATAAGAAATGCAATGCATTTTCACATTCTCTTGCTGCAGAAGCACAAGTCACATATCTATTTGGATTTGTTTTATTGCATTTTCATACAGAAGCAGCTTTATAACATTAATAACATAAGCGGGCTTTATTACGAACCAAAATCCTCAGAAAGTATCTGTTTATAAGGTTGAAAAAACCTGAGTTTTTTTCGTTAGAATTTTTTTTAAATTATATATGAATGAAAATATTTTAAAATGATAATAAAAAATAATGAATCTAAAATATTTTAATATATAATAAAATACCTAAAATAAAAATAAAATATATAAAACGTATATATATATATATATACACACTTTTATATATTATACTACATACATAATGCTATGCATACAGTACATGTTTTAAATGGTTTTAAGCATTTTAATATATATTAAAAATATATATTTTTTTTCATTATTTTTTTTCATCATTTTAAAACATTTTCATTCATATTTAATGTTCTTTTGAAAAATTATATGTGTATTTATATATAGAATTGTATAGATTGTACTGCCATGTTTTTAAAGTTGGCTTTTTGTATAATTAATACATGCATATATCATACCACAGTATCACCATCTAATAGTGATTCTACATTAGGCTTCAGTTGTCTTTATGCCAAATAAAAACATCTTATCAATTTAAATTTTAAAATGAAATTTTTACTTCCATAATCAGTCATATCTGCACGGATTTCTTGCATGTGGAATTGAATTGATGGTGAAAAGTGCTTCTATATGACGGCAGACGGGTGATTCTCTCCTGCATCATTTTCCTTGGAATAACGTGCGCTGATGAATTATGCAGAAACACATATTAAGAAAGCAAATAGGCTGAGTGTTGATTTCATGTTCACTTTAATCTCGCATGCAGCGGCTGCGCTCGTCTCGTCTTTAACATGCAGCGGATCTGCTCAAACATTAGCATGTCCCTGCTGGATTCAGTGCGTAATGCACAACTTTTGCTGTTATTGTAATTACGGCACAGAGTGAGCTGCATAACGAACGTGCCGGTCTGCTTTACACGAACCGTACAAAAGGTGGCATGAAACAAGACACAAAATCAGATGTGATGTGAATTTCACTCATCAGTCCACACAGGGATGAAGCACAGCCGTTTCCTTAAAAGTGGAAGCTTGTTTTTATTAGGACATGTTTTAATAAGAACACAGTATAAATACAAACATCTAAGTCATTCACAGAAGCCCAAGTGATTTAAAAAAGCTTTTGCAAGAGTTCAAGATCACAACTGAATCAAAAAGTGCAAGAATTGACTGAAAAACTCAACGTGGCTGTCATTTATTCACCCTCAAACGCACAAGTTAGTTTTTTTTTTACATGGAACACAAAGGAGAATTTTTTCTCAGTGCAAGTCTTTGTGACAACAGTTCAAAAATGACCAAGAACACTCCATAAAAGAATCATAACAGTAATCTATATGATGCACTGTATAAAGCAAAGTAAAATGCATTTTCTGAATGCATAAGAACTGCAGTCCATGCTGTTTCTAACCATCTTCTGCAAATCTGCATCTGCACTGTGTTTTTGGCTCTTTGTGGATCATCAGAGAATAACATTTAGATGGGTTTCTCAAAGAAAGCATCATATGACATCATAACAGAAATCCAGCATGCCCGTTATATTGTCCTTCGAGAAAAGAGCGACAGGAGGGTGAATAAATCATGACAGAGTTTACATTTCCGCACAAACTAGTTCTCAGACTCTCTATAAGAAAGCAAAGAAACAAAATAGTCACATTCGAACAGCCATTTTGGCCAGTTTCATCCTCTAAAGCGTTAAAATGTGCAACAAAAACAATTCTTTCTTGGCAATTTGCTTTCCAAAATAAGTATACATTCTTAAATCAAGACACATTTACTGGGGATCTTACTTTCTGAAAAATGCATCAATATGTAGTGAGCTGATGCATAAAACTAGAAAAAATATCTGCTAGTGAGGATTAAAAATAAATCAGATTTAAGCTGGGTTTTCTCACCCCACTGGAAGAAATTTGTTCATGTTTTAAGCTTAAAATCACTTCAGCTTGGTGCATTTTTAAATGTATGTCTTATATCATTTTAGTATTTTCATTTGAGAGTGTCTTAACATTTAGATAATTGCATTAGAAATCAGGACACAGAGGATGAAGATGATTCTTCTGCGGAACACAGTAATACAGAAAAGAGAAAGAGAGAGAGACTTCTGAGCGATGGAAGGACTGAGAAGGTAATCTCTGTAACCTAAAGTGATCCGGCGCGTCTCAGAAGAGCCAAGGCGTGGGGTGAAGGCATCCGATCCGTGGCTTTTACTCGTTCTCGAACTTGCTGTACGGATGATCGGAGTCTGGGAAGAGACCTGGAGGAAAAAAGACGGATATGAAACGTGTCACGATCAGATGGAATCAGAATTCATAGCCACATCAGCCCTACACTGCACCTTTGTCTTGTTTTATAGTAAATATCTAAACATTCATGAAGCAGTTGCCAAGGAAAATGACTTAAGATATTATGTGTTGTTTTCGTATCCAAATTTGGTTAGTTTTTGCTTAAAACCCTGGAGCACAAAACAAGTCATAAGGGTAATTTAAAAATAATCTTAATCTTGCCAGATACTTTTGCTTGTTTTAACAAAATTTGGATTAACATAATATCACAAGTCATTTTATTATGCATCTTTATTCAAGAATGTTTTAGATATTTATACTAGAAAACAAATAATCTTTTTTTAGCGGTGTACTTGAGAGACAGCCGTGAAACTGTATCGAAATATTTTTATTTAAAAAAAAAATAAGACGACAGACATGCGTTTAATTTAAATGGCATAATCTGAAAATCTCAGGCAAGACACTATCATCATATTTATTTTGATTAATATGCATCGCTATTGAAATCTACAGACATATTAATGAAATATCATAAAATAAACACTTGTGTGTGTTTTCTTTCCACTAATCCGAAAGAGGACTGCAAAATTTATGAACACAAAATATCATACATCAAAAAACACTGTCCATAGTTGAATGAATAAAATGTTATATAAATTTAGGCGAATTATATATCAAGAAATCCTCGAGGAAAAGCCTTCAGAATATAGAAAGGAATAAAACTGTACAAGAAAAACTCTTTAAGACATGGATTGGAATTGAAATCTATGGAAGCCTGTTTCTGCCACTTAATAAATTTTTTTAAAAAAGGTTATTGCTATTGCTTTTTATCTCGCAATTCTGGATTTATATCTCACAATTCTGAGAAAAAAAGTCAGATTTGTAAGATAAAAAGTCGCAACAACTTACATTTTTTATTTAGTGGCAGAAACAGGCTTCCATAGAAATCTACAGATGCAAACAGATAAACACGTAAGGGTATTTTGGATGTTTTCTATACACTAGTCTGAAAGAAGATGGAAGTATAATAAAAATTTTAAAAAACTTAAAGTCTTGACAAAAAAAGGTTAGCAGCTAACTGTCAGTTTCTAGTTTGGTGTTGGTTCTGAACCTTGTTGCTGTGACAGAATCACACACAAGATGCCCTTTGGAGGGCAGACACTCATGTGTGTGTGTGTGTGAGAGAGTGTGTGTGTGTGTGTGTGTGTCTGTGTGTGAGAGAGAGAAAGCAGCAGGTCAGAGACGCCCGGTCCCTGGTGTACGGACTGCTGAGAGCAGGAGAAACACAACGGAGGCCTCCATCCATCATGCTGTCACAAACACACACACACTTCACCACAGATAGACACACACACACACACACTTCACCACAGGACACACAAGCACACAGCAGAGCCAGTGAGGACGAGGCCCAGAAAGCATCAGTCATAACAGAGCAGCACCACCACACGCTCAGTGACTTTTATTTTGAACTCAATAAGTTAAGTTTACAAAAATGACTTTTAGTGTGCAGCAGGATGTGGAAACTATGGAAGTTTGTTTCCACCATTGGGATAAAAATATAATAATAATAAATATAATCTTCTACAAACTGTTTGATATGAGGAGCCGTCGAGCAATGAAAGCACGATGAAGCTCCAGCAGTCAGAGCAAGAAACACAAGGCAGGGATCGAATCTGCAACCATTTTGGTCGCATATGCTCCCGAAATTTCATCTATGCGACCTCAAAATATATTTGGGAGCATTGTTGCGAGTGCATGTAAACGTTAACAGTATCTGTGTGTTCTGTGCGCTGAATGCTGATACGATGACCGTTAATGGTTAAAAGACTTCGAGTGGTTCCGCTATGAAAATGCCTCTATGCACTGCATTCACTGTAGGGGTGGGAGAAAAAAACCGATGCAACGCGATTCTCTCTTCAACGATTCGGAATCGATTCGGAATATTTCATAATCGATTTTTTCCCCCGCATGAGACACATGTGTGCACTCGAGACGCTTCATTGCACTGAGTTTGCGCTGAGACACGCGCACATTGCTTGACGGTGTGTGCTTCCATCCGTCGCGTTTTACTTTAGATATGTTTTTTTATATACCCTTTGGAATGCATTGCTATTAGATGCACGGAACCTGCGCAGACTAAGATGCATGTTTGAACTGCTTCAACTGAAAATATCTTGCTCTGACATATCTTAAAATTTTGTAAAAGATGCATTAATATCTTAATTTAACTAAGGTCTAGTCCTGGCTTAAGCTAAGCCATGTTTGTGAAACTGGGCCATTGTGTTAGGGTTAGGGTTAGTAATAATAATCTTATTGAATTGAATTGTGAAACCAAGATTCACACCCCTACTTTTATCTCAAATATAAACAAAATGCCTAGAAACTTCAACGTTGGTTAAGATGTAAAGTTGTAAAGATGCATGTGCACAGCAAAAGAATTAATTGGGGTAAAAAAAAAGTGGATCAAGAATCCTTTTGGAATCAGATCGTGACTCCCAGAATCGGATTCGGATCGGATCGTGAAGTGCCTGAAGATTCCCACCCCTAATTCACTGTAAAACCTGTGGGACGGAGTTTGCAGGTAACACAGCGTTCGCCACTGAATCCGTGCACTTTAAGCGCGAGAGCTTGGTCAAACACGGGGAGAGCGCCAAACACAAGAAATGCAGGGACAAGTGTGTGACAAAAAGTTCAGTATCATCAGGTTCGATCATTAAGGCTTTTAATCGTCAGGATACTGCCAGCCGTTCCGCGCAGTTGGCAGAACTGAACGCAAAATTATTTTGTTTGTTGTTAGTGTTGATTGGTGTTGTTTTCAAATTAAACAAATCTGTTAATATACAATTTGTAGTTGTGGTGCTCATTCATTTTTTGGTGGGTGCTCCTAAATTTTTGCTGGTGCTCCTAACTTTTTGAAGTTGGGAGCACCAGTGCTACCAAATAAAAAAGTTAATTTCGAGCCCTGCAAGGAGAGTCTTGTCATCAGACGGAGAGAGACGAAGCTCTCAGAGAGACTCACAGCCTTTGATCTTCTCTTTACTTTCAGCACACTCTTCACCGACGAGAGCGACTGGCTCACGAGAATCACAAACAGACGCACTGCAGCCACACACGCCCATCAACGTGCTGGCCAATAAGATCAAATCATAGTGTAAGAAATAAAAATGAAATACAAAACATACACACACACACACATATATATATATACTAAATAAATAAATAAATAAATAAAAAAGTAAAATAAAATTAAAAAAAAAAAAAAAGGAAATTAAATCAATTTAAATAAATGATTACTTACCTAATAAAAGATAAAGAATTAAATGAAAATATAACATAAATAAAATATAATAAACAATAAAATAAAGTAAATTAATCCAATACATTCAATTAAAAAAATTCAATTAAATTATAAAATTACATAAAATAAAAATAAGAAATAAAACATCAAATTAAATAACATGCACATATAAATAAAAATCAAATAAAAAATAAATAAAACAAAATAGAAAATTACAAATAACAAAAAATAAACAATTAAATAAATTTACAAAAAATAAATTACATAACTAATAAAATATAAGAATGAATAAAAAATGCAATAAAAAATCATTTTAAGAAATGCATAAAAATTAAATAAAATCCAATATAAAAATAAAATTAAATAAATAAAGTAACATAAAATAAATGGTAGTGTCTAAACAAAAAAGAAAGTAAGCAGCTAATTAGCCAAAGTCAATTAAATACAATAGAACGGGAATTTGTTTTGGAGTAGTTTTAAATGACTTCTAAATAAATGAAGCAGTGTGTTGGAAGACGAATGCTCTCTTCGGGTCATTTTCATTGCTCTTCTGCGGCACGAGCCCACGCTTCCTTCAGCTTGTGTCAAGGTCGTGTGGTTTTCCGTGGGTTTTTGCGCAGCAGCTGCGAGAGTTCGTCCTCCTGGCCTCCGCCGAGGCTCTAGTGACCCACTCTCTCTCTCTCTCTCACTCACTCACACACTGTATTTCTCTCTCTCTCCGAGTGCATTTACATTTCACCTCATTCCTCCGCAGCACCGCGACCCATCCGGGGCTTTGCCAGCACATAAATTACAGCTCTTCTCAGCTCTCCACCAGCGCTAATTAGCACAGAGTTAATCAAGCATGAGTCAAGCAGCTCGTCTGACACTTTTCCACCCATTAGAGCTGCTTTATTAAAGCTCAGCCAAAAAGAAGAAATTCAGAAGAAACGCATTTCTCTCCTCAAATGCTTCTGCATTTTTTGCATCTGTGCATTAAAAAGGTTATTTTCTTAAAACCATATGTTTGCATTTAGGAGTATTTATGATTTAATGATGAAAACTTTCACTAAACACAGTCTGATGAAATATGCATGAGAGGATGATCTCTAATAATGAACTGAAGGACAGGCTGATGTCTGTGTGCATCTGCAGAAGGATAATCAAGATCTTAATTCAGAAGTAATGAGTAAAGTAATTATGCTATCAACAGAGTAATGAGTACTAATATCCTTCTATCTAGTAAAGCAATCGTTAGCATTAGCAGTCTCATAATTCTCTCAATTGCAAGTTTCATGGCAATTTCAACGTACTCAATTCTACGTTTAGAAATTCTGACTTTTTTTTCTTAGTTTTGCGTTCATACTATTTTCTGTAGTTTTCAGTTTATGTCTCATAATTCTGATTTTTTTTTTGTAGAGTTTTGCATTTATATCTCGCAATTCTGACTTTTTTTTACTTTTGCATTTACATCTCACAATTCTGACTTTTTCATAGTTTTGCGTTTACATCTCGCAATTCTGATTTGTTTTTTATTTTGCATTTACATCTCGCAATTCTGACTTTTTTCGTACAGTTTTGCGTTGACATCTCACAATTCTGACTTTTCTCGTAGAGTAATTCTGACTTTTTCGTAGAGTTTTGCGTTTACATCTCGCAATTCTGCTCTTTTTTAGTTTTGCGTTTACATCTCGCAATTCTGACTTTTTTTGCACAATTTTGCGTTTATGTCTCGCAATTATAATTTTTTCATAGTTTTGCATTTGTTCACAATTCTGAGTTTTTTTTCTTGGTTTTGTGTTTATGTCTCACAATTTTGATTTTTTTTGAAAATCAGAATGGTGAGATAAAAAGTTATAATTACCTTTTTCACATTTATATTCTGTGGTTGAAAAAAAGCTTCCACAAGCATTTCTACAAGTACAACTCATTGGTAATCTCCACTCGTCCTCTGCCGAGACCACATCAGCATTGATCAGGCAGTGTTAGGACACACACACACACACACACACACACGAGTCGATCAGAAAGCTGATGCTCCTGTATCGGACTGCGTTTGAAGAACACGTTATCTGCTGAATACAGCATTACTGAGCCCAACACAATGAACCAGATCAATACAGACCTGTGTTACAACAACTCCACATGATGTCCTGTAATCAGCCCAAACTTTACAACTGAAGATGTATTAGCTAATAAGATGTCGTTGCAGAATTGAGCACTTTGTAGTTGCGCCAGTCTGAATTATTGGTGCAATTATCTCCATCTAATTCATCAACATCAGTGAGTGAACAAACACAATACACAACATCTGCTGACTATATATAAACACTACCGCTCAAAAAGTTCATTAAAGTTGTCATAAAACAAGAACGGGTATATTGTTTAGATTTTAGGACACTTTGATGAATGTTGACTAGTGCAAATAAATATAAAAGTGATTAATATTCTACTATTTTGAGATCATCAAAATCGAAATGAATGTAATGAATCTAGAATATATTAAAGTTTTGCTTTTTGAGATAAGATAAACTTTTTCACAATATTCACCTGTATATATTGATACATTTAAATAACCTAAAATATGAAATTCGTTTACCAGGATTTAGTCACTATATCATCATTTTATGGCATAAAAATAAGTTTATTATACCATATGACATTTTTATAATTCTGCTGTTTTAGTAAAATGCAGAAAAGAGTCATAATGAGTAGCTGTGAGTGAACTCTTGTGAATATTAATGACAGAAGCGCAGGATTGACGTTACTCACCATACTTCTTGCGGATTTCATCATGTTTCACCTTCCTCTCTGCTCTCCTGTAACAGACAGACACCAGAGATGAGTGACAGACCGATTTAATACAACACTTCTGTGTCGTTTGCATCATTCGAGCTGCATTTTTTTGCAGAGACTTGGAAGAGACTAGTTAAATTAAACTCAACGTGGACAGGTTAGGCCACAGTGATCCAAATATAAAAACTGATTGATTGTTCAGAATTACTTTTATATTTTGTTTATAACATTCAATGCGACAAAAGTGAAAAACAGTAAAGTAAAAAATTAAATAAAATAACAAATAAAAAAACTTAATACGATGTGTTTTGTGCTGTTGAGAGCATGAAATTCTAGAGACATGAAATGGAAAAAAAAGGCTTTTTTGCAATACATCTGACAATTATGACATAACTTACCATATAATTATGGTATAAAGATAACAATATTAGGATCCACACCAGCAAATGATGCCTCTTTTTTAGTTTTTTACATTTCGCAACTCTAACTTCTTTTTTCTTGCAATTATGACTTTTTTCCTAAAGTTTTGCTTTTTATTAGTGCTATCAAACAATAAATTGCATTAATCGCATCCAAAATAAAAGTTTGTGTTTATATACTATATGTGTATTTATTACGTATATATAAATACACACACATACAGTATATATTTAAAAAATATTTACATATTTTTACATGCATATATTTATTTTCCTATATTTTATATTACATCTAAATATATTTAGCATATAAACATTGATATATATGCATGTGTTTGTATTTATATATACATAATAAATATACACAGAATACAGTACATACATATATTATGTAAACAAAAACTTATTTTGGATGTGATTAACTGCAATTAATCGTTTGACAGCACTACTTCTTATATTTTGCAATTCCATTCTACTGTATTTTGCTCAATACAAATCCCAAGTCCTGTAAAACTAGTACAAGAGCAGCAAATCAAACTCATAACCTGGATTCAATTTCCACGAGCAGAACTGTTGATCAGAAAGCCTGAGGAGCAGCACATGGGCGGCAGCGGATGATTCACAGTGAGTTCATGTCTTTGTTTAAGGACGTCCATTCCTTCACAGGCTCGTCGTTTTGTAAATACGAGCAGCAGTGTTTTATGTGCGTGTGACATACGAGCGGCACTAAATAACACCAATCGCTCCCTGGACATCATTCATCCTCTCTACAGCCCACAATGAAGAACCACGGCCGCTTCGTGGAGTATAAATCAGCCGGAGCTTTACGAGCAGCTGATCTGTGAACAATCAGTAGAGCTGTTAGCCATCTGCTGCTGCTTCCACAATCCTGAACAAAACAGCTCAACAATGACTAGTGTTTTACACGTGTGTTTCTGATACTGATCAAATCTCTGTATTCAACTGGAACGCTAAACACTAGGATTAACAACGAATAATGCTGAAACACCACTGACGAGGGACTTTATTAAAAGGCAAAAGTTACACTACCGTTCACAAGTTTGGGTCAGCAAGAATATTAAACGTTTTTAACCAAGGATGCTTATATTTAATTAAAACTACTCTTAAAAACTGTGAAATATTATTGTGATTTAAAACACTGTTTTCTATGTGAATATATGTTAAAATGTAATTTATTTCTGTGATCAAATCTGTATTTTCAGCATCGTTACTCCAGTCTTCAGTGTCACATGATCCTTCAGAAATCATTATAATGCTGCTCAAGTAACATTTCTGATTATTAGCAGTGTTGAAAACAGTCGTGCTGCTCAATATTTTTGTGGAAACTGTGATACATTTTACTTTTCAGAATTCACAGATGAATAGAAAGCTTAAAAAATACAAAAATGTTTATAAAGGTCACTTTTTAACAACTTACTTAATAAATCCTTGAGGAATAAAAAAAACTTTTTTTTTTATTTAATGTAACTTAATGTAATTAAAAAAAAAAAAAAGACATATATACCCCAAACTTTTAAATTAGAGCCCGACTGATTTATCGGCAGGCCGATATTATCGGCCGATATTAGGCATTTTCCAAACTATCGGTATCGGCATTTATAATGGCCG
>JAUCMR010000144.1:0-16016 GCA_032357425.1 Enteromius argenteus | reverse complement strand
TGTGTAGAATATACCGCGCAATGTGAAATCAAGGACCTGATGGCATTTACCGCTGATTACAGGACCGGCTTTACTGACAAAACGCGCAAACATATCGGCTGATCCGGATCGGTGCATCCCTAATAGATAGGCAGGCAGACAGACAGAAAGATAGATAGATGGATAGAACAATAGATAATATATACTTTTCAATAGACAGTATATACTTTGCAGTATGTAGTACAGTAGTATTTTATTCAGACACAGCTGCTGTAAAAACAACAGTACCTTAAACGTTCCAAAAACAATAAAAGTTCAAAAGTACTTGTTGCAATTGGCCAAAAATTGTGAATAAGAGTAGAAGGTTCCAAAAAAAGGAAGAAATAGAATTCACACGCATCGACGAACAAACAGAATGAATTCTGAAGAAATGCACCGAGAAACAATGATGAGAATGATGAGCTCTGCCAGAACATTCACCTGAGAAGCTCTCACACACACTTAGAGAGGATTAACCACAAAAGCAGCTAATATCAGGGTTTCAGATGGCACATTCTCTTCTTCAGTGTGAGAATCGCTTCTATTCATGAGCGTGAACTGAATGAGGCTAACACCAAGGCCCTCACAAGCCACGCCGACAAAGAACATATGTGAAAAACCAAAGCCTTTCACGGATTAACCCACTTATGTCATTTAACCCCTTTTGATAAACACAGCTGGGTGGGATAAACACTCGCCAGTGGACAGACGTTAAAACCCGCGTGCGACCGGTTGTCTTCTTCACTTGGGTCTTTAATCAGAGACTTTAACCTCTTGGGGTTCGTCTCTAAACATGCCGCTGGGACAAAAGCCGCTAATTGCCCCCCTCCTTCATTCTGCTGACAGATAATATTGTTTTATTACTCAGAGGTCATTGGGGTAGAGGAGGAGAGGAGAGGCTGTATTAATGGGTGAAAGGATCCCATAGGGACCATTGTCCACTTACTGTCCACTACTGTCCTAAACACTGTCCTAACCAGACCGCACATCCCTGAGGACACATAAAAACACATAAAAGGCTCCGGCTAATTTAGACGTGGTTAAGCGACCTCGTCTGCTGACCTTAGGTGGAGTTTATTGGTCAAGGAGTGTGACAGCAGGGCCCTAGACGTGTCTAGCTATGCATGGACCGCCCAGCATTGACGTTACTGTAAAACGAGGTGATAAATGTGACGGGAAGAACTGTTTCAATCAGCCTATTAATCCATCCATCCATTGATCAGACCGAGTGTAAATTCATCCGTCCCAATGAGAATAAATAAAGCCTCATAGTATGAGACACCTTGTATTGGATCAATGAGATTCAATTCAACTCATCCTCTCAATAACTTTTAATTAAGAGTGTGAGAAAACAAAAAGGCCTCCGCCATGAACTGAACGTGTTTTTCGAGGTGTCAATGAGATTCAGGTTGATTAGGACACATTTTCCCAGTCATTTCAATGGCAAAAAATGGCCCAATCCACCTGAATTCACTCCTAACTGTTTTAAGAGCAGCGGATTAAATGAGTGATTGATTCGTGTTGGAAAAAGTTAAAAGTGATGCATTGCAATTTTACTCCCTAAAACGTATTTTTTCACGGAAAGTAATGCATTATGTTACTTTTTTGTTACTCTTTAAATCTGGAAAGGGCTTGGTTCTTTGTTCTTTGATATTAAATATGTAGCTACACCATATATACATACCAAAAATGACATGGATAAGCCTCAGGCTGAAGAAATTACAAACAAACAAACCCTGCATTAGAGAATAGGACACAGAAGAAAGTTTGACGCTCTTTAGCAACGACAAGAAATTAAACTCAATCATAATGTTGAAGTTATTACTTATTATTATGGTTGAACTGGATCATCAAAGGTAAGCAGCAAAAGACCTGTTAATAAAATGGGATTACAATACATAAAGGATATTAGTGTTTATTAAAAATATTTAATTATTGCAGGTTTGCGTCATATTCTGAGTTTGCATTTCACTATTCATTTTGAGGAACACTGTGCAGGTGAGATGATAATTATTCTAGATCTACAGTAACATCATGTTCACACAGCGCACACAAATCTCAACTCACTCCCGATTTTTCTCAGCTGTTAGTGAATCAATAAATGGCAAAACAATGGCGTTACTCAAGTTTCACCAGTTACTTCAAAAAGTTTATGCTACTCATTCCAACACTGATTCTGACATCCTGAATCATTTCTAGGTGTTAATTTCTACATTTTGTCACATCAACATCACTTAAAGGGTTAGTTAATCCAAAACTGAAAATTCTGTCATTAATTACTCACCTTCATATCGTTCCAAACCCAAAACATTTGTCTGTTCCACTTCGGAACACAAATTAATATATTTTTGATGATATCAGAGAGCCATCTGACCGTCTATAGACAGCAACACAACTGAAATGATCCGGGTCCAGAAACGTAGTAAAAACACCAGTAAAACAGTCCATGTGACATCAGTGGATCAACTTCAGTTTTGCGATTCTACAAGGATACTCTTTTGAGCAAATGAAATCATTTCCTCTTCTCCCGTGACTTATGTCTTCTGCCATTTTAGAGCTTATCTCAACACACAGTATAGGCAAGCTTTAATGTATTTAACGTAATCAGCCTTGTTTACATCCGACGCGTGTGCGTAATCTGCGGCTGTTTACACATGCTTATGCAGCAATATTCTCTAAAATGGCAGAAGACAGGCTAAATCATAGAAGAAGAATGGTTGAGTAGGTTATATGACAGAATTTTTGTATTCTCGTATCATCGCAAAAAAAAAGTTGATCCACTGATGTCACATGGACTTTTTTTTACTGGTGTTTTTGCCTCTTTCTGGATCTGGATCATTTCAGTAGTGTTGCTGTTTATGAAAGGTCAGATAGCTCTCTTATATCATCAGAAATATCTTAATTTGTGTTCTGAAGATGAACGAAGGTCTAATGGGTTTGGAACAACACAAAGGTGAGTAATTAATGACTGAATTTTCATTTTTGGGTGAACTAACCCTTTAACTGTAGCATATTGGTTCAATGAACTATCCTTGTTGTTCATTTATACATTCGCAAAGAATTGATATCTGTTCCATCAGGAAGTCTGGAAGAAAACTGATTTCTATTTTGACAAAACAACAGTTTATCTCATTGAGCTTTATCTATCTCGGGTGTCTTAAGAGCTGTCTTATCTGGTAGAGTCGTTGGCAAGAAAGTGTAGTTAATAAGATGTAAGAGGCATCTCACACAGAGTCATGTGAAAACCAAGCTCTGTTGGTCAACGCGGCGAATTTTGAGGAAAAATCTCAGTCCTGTGGTTTCTGATCCGATTCTGACGCGCTGCCAAATGAAACTCTCACGAGAAGAAATTGTGTTCCCGTTTGCCAAGCACTCGAGTGCTTTTTGATATGAATATAATCAAACTTAACAAAAAAACAAAAGTACTTTTACCTGTTACATTTCTCAGCTAAAAAATCTAATGCTTTGTTGTAAAAGTTGTGAAGATGTCTGTGGATTATGTAGACATGAAAACATCAAAATGACTTGAAAGTTACAACTTTGATTCTCAGTTTTTTACTTCAAGGCCTACTTGTGAGCAGCTGTTAATTTATTATTTCATTGGCAACTGCGTTGAGTTAAACCTGGGTATCTTAAATAAGTCAGTGTCATTGTTCTGTTTCAAGATGCACACCTGTAAAGGCATTGTTGTAAAAGTTGCTTAAATATCTCAATTTAAGGCCTACAGTCGTGGCTTAAGCTCTGTTTGTGAAACCGAGCCTTAATGTCCAATTATTACATCATTTAGGCTCCTTAATTATTAAAGCCACTACTCACTCATTCACTCAAGCTTTTTATTGCAGATTTATTGCAGACTGTTTGCCAAAGCAGCCAGCAATTTAATTATGCTTTTGCATAATTCTCCTGTTACATAATATTGGCTAAGCCTACTATCTACTCAATGACACATCAAATCTAAAATTTTATCGATTTTTCCTTACCACACACACACACTAACATACGTGTGCACTATACATGTGTGCGATACCACAGATGTGATGAGCGCTTAAATTATGCCTGTGATGAACGACTTAATGACGCTCTTGTGTTGATCAGGGCTCACATTCATCACATGCTAGAAGAAGATTCACTTTCTCTATCCATCGCCTTTACCTCTCTCTCTCTCTCTACACATCTATCCATCTTTCTCCTTTGCTCGGTTCACAAAGAAAATCTGACGTACTGCAGTTTCATTTAACCTTGGACAGCAACTGCTTACAACATCCACAGAATGACTGTCAATAAGAGAGCTTTGATTAAACCAGAGCGACACACATACACACACACCTCAAATCACACACAAACCTATAATAATAAACTTCCACAAGCCACATACTTTAGCATCGTGGAAGGACGCAGGCAGTCATTGACTCAAAGTGGTATCAGGGCTCCTGATTTAGATGATCATGTTATGATGGGGGATGTGATTGTCACTACTGACCCATAATTCAACCTGTCGTCTCAACGATTCCCTGGAGATCCATCTTTCTCTCTCTTAGATTCACTCAGGATTCAACAGGCCTAACAACAGAGCACTATTTAGAGACCTACACATATATACAGTGCACTCAACACTGGATCCGTAATCATGCGATCTCATTGTGTAAGTGTGCATATGCTTAAATGCACATAAATAAACTTACGCAATCATAGTCTAGACCTCTCCAGCACACTAATTACATTACCTAGAATTCACTCAGGAAGACACACGATGATGACGCCTGACCTCCGTGACCTCGAGGACTCTGGAATGCTCGCAAAATCCGTCTCCGTCTTTTCTGTCGATCGGCATAAATTATCACGTCTGCTGATGGACAACAGGTTGATTAAAAACAATGCGGAGTGTGTTTAGCTTACGACAAATCAACCTAATAGAGAGAGAGAGAGAGACGGATTCCTCTGGGAAATCTGCAGGTCTGAGCGCTAATGAAGCGTCTGTGGCTCTCTAGTGGATGTTCAGAGTCAGACAGACAGTAGAAGAGCAGGCAAGCCCTTTTCATCTGATCTAATGATAGTGGCACTTCAGATGGTATATTATAGTTAACTAAAACAAAAACTGAACTTAAACCAAAATATATAATGTATGTGTGTGTTTTTATGTATACATAATAAATATGCACAGTACACACACAAATGTGATTAATCATTTGACAGCACTGATTTAGATAAAAACGAACTTGAGTACAAAAAAAAGACAAGAAAAGTGAATAAGGAGTTTTACGTTTTAAAAGCACTATAAACATATCATAAAACTCTACCAAAGGAATAAAATGGCTTTGTGTGTGAAACAGGCTAAATTTGAAACATTATGCTCTAAGAAATCATATGCCTTGTATGTTTATCATATTGAAATGAGCATATTCGGTCTCGTTTTAGACACTTGAAGCCGTGTTATATTTACATTATGAATGCAATCAGTTTGTTGTGATTGTAACAAACTTCGCACACACACACGCTCATTCTCTCATGATGACAGACAGTGAATAACTTCCACCAGCATGTCCTCAGGATGAGACACTCCCTCTCAAGAGGATAATAAGAGAAGAGGAAGCTGTCAATCCTGCTCATAGACTGCTTGCATACACACACACAAATAAACACACATTTACTCAGCTTCTAAATGAACACCTGCAACTGTTTTTGTGAATTATAAACACTAAACTCATGCTTCTTAAAATAAAATACAACAAATGTTAAAGAAAAAATTATTTTAAAATGATTTATTTTTCTAAAAAAACCATCAATCTAAGACTAGATTCACATAGCTTTAACATTAACACACTCAATCCAAGACACAAGTGTTGTTTTAAATGTTAAAGCTATGCCAATACTTTTTTCACAGAGTTTTATGATGACATGAAAGAATCCCTGCATCCAAAGAGCACAGGAGATCACACCCCTGCAGCATTTTTTGCATATTTTTGGAGGTATTTATTTCTCCTTTTGTCCAAATGAGGACATCATAAAACCCAAAGAGAGATTTAAGATTTGGCTCACTTAGTTGCATACAGTGTTCAAATTTATGGCTGCGTGAATGCATGCACAAAATCACACAGCTGTCAAACCTGTTTAGCAATCCACACACACACACACCCTGACAGACAGACAGGCCGGCCATGTTCAGGCAAAGTGTCATAAAAGTGGCTCCAAAAATGTTTCTGGAGACAGAGCTCATGTACGTGTTTATACAATATATAGCCATATAAATCTATTGCCTATGTGTATTTAACTTCGTTTTTAGATTTTTTGTATTTAATTGTTATTATTGAATCTTTTAGGTGGAGTACTGCTGATCAGAAACCGCACAACACGGACATTTTTCTTTGGTTTCCACTCAACATGATTGACTTTAATTGCAGGATATTAAACGGGTTCTCTGTGCATTTCTGGGAAGATATTTTACCTTCTCTCAAAAACCAACAAGCAAACAATTAAAGTCCCCCCTCTTTCACTCGGTCGGTGCGTTTTGTCGGTGCTCGGTGGTCCGTGTTAACGCGCTTATTATGAGAACAGGTTCCTCGCGGGATTTCTGCACATATACGTGTGGGAAAGAATGCGAAGAGACAGAGAGAAAGAGAGAGAGAGAGAGAGAAAGAGACATCTGTTCAACACACACATACTGTATCATGACCTCTGAACTCTGGTTAACTTTACCACTGATCGACTACGACCCTTAAGGCACTATTTATATTTATTTATTTATTAGAAAAACGCACTCTGTTTAAAGGGCTGATAACATATGCTATGTTCTTGACTGTTTGTTGTATACAAAGGGAGAAAATATACGTTTTATTTAGGCTATATATTTTTTTATTTGAGAAGGCTATTTATCCAATGCTTCCAATAAATATATAGCCTATACAAATAGCCTATGTACAAAGCTAAATATTTAGCTATTTATATAGTTCAGATCATTTCGCATTTCCTGAAATTAAAAGATTTCGGGAAAATTGAAGAGAAAATAAATTCGAACAGGAAATATGCGTGATGTCATTAGCTATATAAAACCTGCTTTGACCGAGTCTCGTATTCTGGTTCATTTTTAATTGTGATGAAAGAAAAACTGATTTTAATTATCTTTTCCCCCACTGACCTGTAATGGTCGAACATTAATATCAAACAAATAAAACTGCGTGTGATTAAAGCTCACCTCTTTATTAAATCTGAAAGGCAAATTAAACGCATGGCATCCACGTGCACCGCGTGCTGATGCGCGCTCGTGTGAGACTGCAGTTACTGTTATAGCATTTGATGTCCTGGCCCCCCAAAAAATCCTTACACTGTTTTTTGCATTTCAGAGTCTGATACAGACCTGGAAATAAATAGAACGTTTTAGACAGAAAAAAACCCGAATTGAAGGTTTTGTAAAAGCTACAAATAAATATTTAAACATGCAGAAAAAATACAGGCTATATTATATGGGCTATTTCTAAATCATCAAATAAGCAGGCATGTGTGAGCGTGATTAAATCAACTGTATATTGCACGGAGGGGCAGATTTTCTTGCAATGAAAATCAAATTCATATCTTCTTACACCAAAATTCTAATCTGTAATGAAGGCGTTAGAATTAGAAAAGAATAAGCTGCGCGATGAAATCTCAGTATTTTTGCATCCCACTGTAGCCTATTTCGCAAGGCTTGCAGTTATGTTTAACTGGAAATTTACACAACAATCACAGAACTGTAGCTGATTTAAAATGATCTACTGATCCACACAGACAGGAGTATATCAGCTCAGAGCCCGGAGCGCAGGACTGCCCGTGGATTAAGCACGCATGCATCTCTGCTGTCAATGACATGAAAGAGGAAGGAGCTCGTGGGTGAAGTTCATCTCCTCTTGTTTGTGAAGCTGCTGCTCCACCACGTGCAACACCCACCTCCACCCCTCGAGTTTCCCGCCACGCCTTCCGACCCAGAATTCAACACGACTCCTGACAAATAAAAACACAGATCCTGAAAAAAAAAAAGAATAAATAATGCACTGTTAAATATTTTATACAGATGTTTAAATTTAGAGGTGAATTTTGCGTAGCGAAAAACAATATATAAAATCAAGAAACACCCACACATCTCATTAGCATAAAATATTAGTTATCCTTACATGGGTTTCCCCAACAATTAAAAAAAAAGGGTCCTGGAAAGGTTCACTGGCCCTCCCGCTCCTCCCACTTACCCGCGCAACACGTCACCTAGAGCTCCTCCGATGACGTCACCGGAGAACGCGAATCTGATTGGTCGCGCGGGATCTGCCGGCTCTTCAAAGCCCGAGCCGATTGCATTTGTGCAGCGGTGGGCGGTAAAAGTCTCCAAAACAGCCGAGGGACTTATAAATGCAAAGACCTTTCACAGGTGATGGCAACTTCACTTCTTGGGGTGAGTATAGATACAGCTCTTGTGTCCGTCCAGGGGAGATCTCGACTGGCTTTTCAGATTAAGTTAGAACAATCTAAGATGTATTTACTATGTTTTCTTATTAGGCTACAAGCTGTTTGTGCGTAATGCTGCGTAATGCTGAAATGCATTCGGATTGCAAGAGCAAATAGTAGGCTGTAATCCTAAAATAATAAGTGTTCTTTAAAAATAATATTAATCAAAGAATCCTGTAATTATTAAAATAATAATAATAATAATTTGGATAATAAAAAAAATACTGATGTTTCATTAGGTTCTTCAGTTCGGTTCCTGGGTTCTTTAAAAATACCAAAAACATAGAAGGATCTTTTGGTTCTAGGAGCAAGCTTTGTTTTATTAAAATGACTGCTATAGTGGCAATACAGATTCTGAACAGTTAATGCAAGAATATTATTAGCGAGTTGAGTACTGAGTTTAAACAATTGCAACTTTTTGCTTTGTATAACTAATTAAATTGTCACAAAGCAAATCAATTTAATTCAAAAGGTATTAGTTCCTTAAGATATTTCGATTGCATTATTCCCACGAACAAATCAACTCTGAAAAGTTTATTCCAGGAATATTTGCAAAACGGGCTGCGTTTAAAGCATTGCAACTACTTCACGTCTAAATTGACCATATTTTGATCTATGTGGGAAAGGGGAAAGTCCTTGATCTCCTATCAGTTTATAAATAATATGTTTGGCATTGTTTATTATCATTTTTGTTGCCATTTTTTGCTCTTCTTTTTGCTTTGAATAAAAGCGCCTTGAGTGTAAATGTGAATGTTTTTACGGTCACAGGAGGAACCGAGAGGTGGATCCACTCCATTGGCCATGTTAGCAGCGACCTGTAACAAAATCGGGAGCTCGAGTCCCTCTCCGGACAGCGGCTCGTTTGGAAAAGGAGGTTTTCACCCGTGGAAGCGCGCAGCGCCCAGCAGCTGTTCTCTCTCTCCATTCGGAGCGCAGCGGAACGACTCGTTCAGCGCCAACAGCTCGTTCTCCTTAACGGGCACCAACGCCAGCCCAACCAGCCCGTTTGGAAACGACTATCCCGTGTTTCAAACTTCAGTGGCCAACAGTTCTCAGGACGCGAGCGCGCAGTCGGTGTTCATCTCCAAAGTGGACACTCTTCAGGGGATTTATCCGAGGATGAGCGTCGCGCATCCGTATGAGACGTGGTTCAAATCCGCGCACGCCGGCATCTCCGCCGGGGACGTGAGCGCCGGTGGCGGCTCTTCTTGGTGGGATATGGGCACCGGTTGGATTGACGTTCAAAGCGCGAACGGCGCCGCGCTCCAGAGCTCTTTACATTCACCCTTGGGTGGATACAATTCCGAGTACTCCTCCCTCACTCACTCCGCGTTCAGCGCCAGTCCGTCTCCGCATCTCCTCACGGGTGGCCAGCACCTGATGGACGGATTCAAACCGGTTTTATCCGCCACTTACCCAGAAACCAGCCCAGGTACTAACGGCGCAGTGCTAGCTGGGTCTTCGCGCTCATCCACCCGGCGGTACTCCGGCAGAGCGACCTGCGACTGTCCAAACTGTCAAGAGGCGGAGCGCCTGGGGCCCTCGGGGGCCAGTTTGCGCAGAAAGGGCCTCCACAGCTGCCACATCCCGGGCTGCGGAAAGGTATACGGAAAGACATCGCATCTCAAAGCGCATTTGCGTTGGCACACCGGCGAGAGGCCGTTCGTTTGTAACTGGCTCTTCTGCGGAAAGCGCTTCACCAGGTCCGACGAGCTCCAGCGGCATTTACGCACACACACAGGGGAAAAGAGATTCGCCTGTCCGGTGTGCAACAAGCGCTTCATGCGCAGCGACCATCTCAGTAAACACGTGAAAACACACAGCGCCGGAGAGCCCGGCTCCAGCGGGGTTAAGAAGGGCAGCGACACCGACAGCGAACAGAGTGTACCGGGCAGCCCGGCCTGCCAGTCACCCGAAATGATCCACAACACAGAACCCGTCCAGAACGGCCTCTGAAGAAGACATGACATGCGTTCTTAAAGATAAAGGTTCTCAACAGAGCCCCAAAATAACTTTTTTTATTCTCAAAATCCTTCGAACCCAAAACACTGATCTGAAAACCTATAAATCATAAGCCGTCTTAATTTCCATTCTAGATTGTTTCAAATCAACTTGAGTCAAATATGGACCAACCAAACTTTTGGGTTAAAAAATGAATATGAAAATTTAACCCAACAGCTAGGTTAGTCCACATAGGACCCAAAGTTGGGTTAAAACAACCCGCATAAACACTCTTAAAATTAAACGTTCCAAATGGTGTTTTTTTTTCTTTTTTGGTTCCTCAAATAACTTTTAAGTGAAAAGTTCTTAAAATCATTTTTTTATGAGTGTAAAGAACGTTTGAAAAATCGAAATAACTTTTTCCCCATTATAAACAACGCTTCGCGTAACGGATGTTAAACGTTCTTTAAGGAACCATTGATGCCAATAAAGAACTTTTATTTTCAAGAGTGTAGCAACTCAAGAAGTCTATACAGAAAGTGTTTCTTGGTCTTCAGGGAACCATGGATGTTCATTAAAGAACCTTTGTGTTTAAGAGTGTTCACATGTGAACGCATTCATTTCTGTGCGCGATGAAATCACGCGAAGGCCAGTGACTTTATCAGACGCCAATTTCGATCATATTTGACTGTAAATCAGCAGAAGGTCTCTCTCAGGTGATATTTAAAATAGTCCTTTTTGGATGCAGTGATGAAAATGACCTCCTCATACAGATAAAGATGAAACAAACTGCGGAACTTTGATATTTGCGCTGCATCTACAGATTCTCCGTTCACTCATGTCTATTGAGGCACTTTATTAACTAAATGAGAAAATCAAGGATTTTGTTCCTCGACCGCTGCACAAATGTCTTATTATTCTGTATTTGCCAACTCAACTGTTTTATTTTGTGCTGCTCGATTTTGAAAGGGAAAGTCTCTAACCCAGCGAGTCTATAATCTGGAGATGAAAAGTGCGTTTTTGTACATTAGTCGTGCAGTTGATATCTATGACCGTCAATCTGAACTCTTCTCAATGCAAAGTGAAATTGTACATAGGATTGTCTTGAAACTCTATTTATCATCGAGTTTGATTTGTGCTTTGAAGTTTATCAGAGTCGCACTTTGAATTTATATTTATAATTTCAGGTTTGAATCGACCAGTTGGTTTACCTTTTGTTTTATTATTATTTAATTGAGCATGTGTGTTTGTATTTACTGACCGTTTACTTTAAGGTAATAAAGTCAAATGTGACTTGGCTATTTGGACTGTTTTTGGGGGACGTATGTTCTGTGGGTTGATAATAATGATGCTTTACCATAAAATAGTCGCTATATGTGTCCAACGCTTTTGACATGCGCACATATTAATAAATACGCAACGTTAAAGACTGTATGATGTCTGTATGAAGAAACAAAGCAGTGATACTGAATGTTTTAAATAATTTAAAATAAACGCAAATAAATAGAAATTAACTCAGAGCTGGCCTATTAAAAAAAAATCTCTTTGCGAGCTGTTATAATAGATAAATTAATGAAAAAAAAAAAAGCATTCAAATAAAAAAATAGCATTATACATAATACAACAATAATAATAAAAATATTTTATAATTTATTTATTTATAGGCTAATAATGAGCCATGATCCAAAGTTTCATGTCATTTTAGATCATGATCAAAAAAAGAGGTTGGCACGAACTGTGTATTTGGAAGTGACTTTACTTAAGAAAATACTCACACGACAGTCATACCTAGTTATTTCTAACTTAAACTAAATTTCTAGGGTAAGGTCAAAGTTTCTTATCTGTGACGCAGTGACATTTCATTTAATCAGAGCAGCGCTCTTCTGAGTATTTAGCGCCTCTCGGTGGTCGCTGGCGGGACTGCAGGTCTAGATGAAAACTTACATTAAGAGACACTTCTATTTATCGTGTTCAATACATTTTGCAACGCAGAAGCATATTCTGTGAACGTGGCTAACAATAAAAAAAATAAAATTACAACGTGCCAAAATAAATCCACTCAATACAACAACTCACAATAATTAATTTGAATGATGACACCATGCAACTGAAGAACAGTGTTATGATTTTTATTTATTTATTTCATTAAAACAGGCTACAAAGCATGACCTGAATGGCTGCTGTGATGTCTGCTTTACACAAGTACATTCACATATCAGTCTGAACCAGATCTGTTCACAAAAAAAAATCTAACAAAGAAAGAGAAATACTAAAAATAAATATTGTTTAATGTTCTCCCATTGTAAACGGTGCGTTAAAACTAGAGCCACAGGAATGCTATGGTGACCTCAAGGGTTCGTACCATCACGCACTGCGTTATTGGGCCGCTCTCCAGCGGGCCCTCAGTAGTACAACAGATATAAATACCGACCAGCAGCTAAATAATTAACACAACTCAAAGCGAACATACAGTAAACTAGTGTAGGAAGAAGCTTCCTTAAAGGAACACTCCACTATTTTTGAAAATAAGGTCATTTTCCAACTCCCCTAGAGTTAAACGGTTGACTTTTACCGTTTTCGAATCCATTCAGCCAATCTGTTGTTCTAGCACTTTTAGCTGCAGCTTAGCATAGATCATTCAATCTTATTAGACCGTTAGCATACCGCTCAAAAATGACCAAACAGTTGGCTGAATGGATTCATAAATGGTAAAACTCAACCGTTGGAGTTGGAAAATGAGCTTATTTTCAAAAATAGTGTAGTGTTCCTTTAAAACTCCAGTTGTATCAGGGATTCATCTGAGCTGCAAAAGTGCTGGCAAATAACTTAGGCTACAGTTCTGAGATCACTGCTTAAATATTAACACATTAAATAAACCCAATGCCTACTTCACTACAAAACAAACACCCCCCTGCTAAAGCTGTTAGAAATGGTTAAGCCTGTGTTGAACACTAGGTGGCATACTAATCCAACATGTTCAGAATTGAGTTCTAGCATACTGCTCAAGCATACTGTACAGGATTAGCTGTATTCACTTTATTTTGAACGACTGGGCGTGGTGTTTTTTATTTTAAATGTGCGAGACATCCAGTAACATTCGCTTTCAGTTATTTTAGCTGTATAAAGTCCGTTATGCTGCTTGATATTATTGCTTATCATATTATTTTAATGCATTATCATAAACACTGTTTTATAGCGAAAAGTTTTTCGTTTACTTCACCGAAAACTGCTATTAAAAAATATAATAATAATAATATTTTTTAAATTATTATTCCAGAATTTAAAGCACTAAAATGATAAATATAAATATTAAATAAATATAAAATGTCATACATAGTAAGCTAAATATTTATTATTTAATCATTTTAATTTATTTGTATATATAAACATAATAAAGGCAAAAAATGGAAACTAAAATGAAAACTATATAAATCTAAAAAAAATATTGAATTGAATTGATTATATAATTAATTAATTATATAATTGTTAAGTCCAAACAAAGCATCATTATACTGGAAGTGTCAAGCCCGTTGCATTGGTCTGTGTATTTTCTGCGTGCATCCTGCAGAAATAGTATGCGCAGTATGCAAGTACGCTATTCTGAACACAGCTAGAGTCTGTAGCATATTGACGATTAAAATAAAACAAGTAAAAAAAACCTTCACATCCGCTCACAGACAAAAACAAACAGTAACTCGGCAGAAAACTGGCCTATTGAGGTGAACTTGTCTAAAGTACACATCTCTTTGTCTGTGTGGCTTCAGGACAAGAGATTTAATGCCATTTAACATCATAAATGAGAAACGGAATGAAAAACACCCTCAGAAAACCCACACCAGATATTGCTGTCATGAAGTAAGTGCTTAAAGAGAAAGATTGTGTTTTCATTCAGGTAGTGCTTCGGTTCTAGATGACCTCTGACCCTCATCATCACTGCCAGGCGTCGCTCAGGGGCATCTTGGGCACGTGTGAGTGCATCTCGAGCGGGTGATTGGGCAGACAGTCCCTCCTGTATGTGATCGTCTTCTCGTTGGTCGTGGGCACGTATGAGTTCTGCGTTCAGAAACAAAGAGAAATTCATCTTATATTTAGCAAGGAAGCATTAAAGTGATCATTGAAGATTGACTTTAGAATAAATGCTATTCCTCTAAACTATTCATCAGAGAATCCTGAAAAATAAACTCTATCACAGTTTCCACAACAATATGAAGCAACACAACTGTTTTTAACATTGATAATAATCAGAAATGTGTCTTGAGCAGCAAATCAGTATATTAGAAAGATTTCTGAAGGATCATGTGACACTGAAGACTGGAGTAATGATGCTGCGCATCACAGAAATAAATTACATTTAAAATTATATATTCACATAGAAAACAGTCATTTTAAATTGTAATAATATTTCAGAGTTTTACTGATTTTACAGTTTTAAATCAAATACATGGTGTCTTGGTGAGCAGGCTTTTGTGCTGCACAGAAACTAAAACTAACACTTAAACTATTCACATTTAAATATATAAATTAAAGTGAAATAAACATAAGAGAAATAAAAGATACTACATATAAAAAACCTAAACTTACAAAATGTAATTGGAAATTAGAGATGTTTTGTGGGCAGCACTAAATAAAATTAATAAAACTAAAACTGAAATAAATATAAAGCTTAATAGAATACAACAGAATTTTAATAAAAAGAATTAATTTTTTTTTAAAACTTATAACACTTAATTGAAACTTAGAAATAAAAAGAATAAAAAAATAAAAAATACTAAAATTACTTTGAATATAACTGGTAAAAATTTTTATTTTATTCATATGCATACTAAAATAACATTTGGAACAACATGAGGCTAAGTTAATAATAATAAATAACTAAATTATAAAGAATTGTTGTGTTGTCACTGGCTTTCTGTCGTATTATTTTAGAATTATTATTTCTTTTTTAGTAGTTGTTTTGTTATTTTTATTATGATTTGTTTTTATTATTATTTTCCTGAATATTTATTTTGTATTTGTGAATTTTATGTTGTCTGGGGAATATAAGTCAATGACTAAATTAATAAATAAATACTATTGAGCAAATGGGCGGGTGAACATTTCATTAAAACTGAACTCGACTGTAGTTTTCTCATACTGAACATACATTACCTTACGGCTGTGGTCAAACTGTTGCTCAGGGTTGGACTGCCACGAGCTGTTTCTGGCTCTCAGAAGCTGTCGGACGGCGGCCAGCATCCCGATTCCCAGCGTGACGGTCAGAAGGAAGGCGCTGAGGAACGTCTTAAAGTACCGCCGACTCCAAACACACACTGTTACACGACAGAGACCAGACCATAAACAACACAAACAACAGCCAAAGCCCTCACATTTTGCTCATCTCTGATCCCACAGGAAATCATACTTCTCAGAAGTCACCCTTCAAAGTGATACTCGCTTATTATAAGATTCTTCAGTCAACAGAAGACAGACAGTAAGAGTGAAAACAGTAGGAGTTTGTAGAATAGAACAGAACAGAACGTCTCGGTTACGTATTGTAACCCTCGTTCCCTGAAGAAGGGAACGGAGACGTCACGTCGGTGACCGACGAATAG
>JAUCMR010000143.1:0-17004 GCA_032357425.1 Enteromius argenteus | reverse complement strand
TGAATTTTAGATCTTTAAGTCCATCTCATGAAAAATCGGAGCAGAAACAAAGGTGTTGCGTTTATATTTTTGTTGAGGGTATATATAATATAATACAATATAATATATTTGGTTATATTCAAATGTGGTTAAGTCACTTATGTGTAACATGTTTTTGCCATTTGTTATTTAATATAAAGTAAATTTGAAATTTAAAGTATATATTTTGTCATATTTGACATTTTTGTTAAATATATATTTTGCCCTATATTTTGGTTTATGATTATATTTAATATATTTTATTAATATTTGAAATTTTTATGTTCATAATTTTCATATTTAAGATCTGTTTAGAATATATTTTTTATATTTGATATGTTTTTGGCTATTTAGTATGGTATGAATGTTTCTCTTACTTGTTAGGCCTGTATTTGAGGTTGTTTTTAAGGAGGTCAGTGAAGGTTCACTGTAGCCTATGTGTTATTGTCTGACACTACAAAACATCAGGGATTGCCTTTTCAAATGCAGTCCGTGAACTCTTTTTATGGCAGATTGCAAAATAATAAAATGTCAACTGTGCATAAAATTTATATGCTGCTTGATTTTGCTTGAATCAGATTAAATTCTGCACTGGACCTTATACAAACTTTATTTTTTCACACTAGATTGATAATATCTTCAGCTGTCTGCATCAGACAAAGCATCTGTCATGATGTTTCTGTGCTTCTGCTGTTTCTGGCAGACAGTTTGTGACGGCATGTTTTCATTGGTTGCGTTATTGAATAGATGAGCTCGTCATTGGCTGCAGGGGGCGGAGCTTAGAGGAGCGTTGAGTGCTGCAGGGTGTTTACAGAAACGCAAACCTCCTCCACTACTGATACTGTCTGATGCAAAACACCCAGAGACACCCACACCGTCACACTACTGACAGGGCTCATGTGATAAAATAGCTGTTTATGAGGTAAATACTATAGTGAATAAATGCAACACTTGAAATGCCAACATTAAGTAGTACATAACTCTACTGTTCAATTTTTATTTTTATTTTTTATTGTCTTCCCCTTATTTTTAAAATTTTTTTCCAGTTAGTAACACCCCCAGAGGTTCTCTTTGATACGAAGCTAATGTTATCGTCAAATATCATTTGAAGCTTTGAGAAAGTCTATTTGTTGCCAGGAACATCAATCATGTCGTAACATGCTCAGAGGTACCAGGCAGATACTTGTGGTGCAAAACTATCTGATAAATCTCATTAGTTCAAATCATTTGATTCTGCTTTGTCTGAAGAAACGTGTGCATGTGAAAAGTCAGTGGCGTGTTGTTGCTGTGTGTTCATTTCAGCAGGACTGAGATGTATTCTGGGCTATTAATAGTGGCTTCTATGTGTGTTTTGTTGACAACGTGGTTCTCAGTCATCAGCAATCACATCTGATTAATAATTCTGTGATGTGTGGCTGTTGAAGTGCTGATCCGTGTGTGTGTGTGTGTGTGAGGCTGTCAGCAGTTAGGAGGAGGAGGAGGAGATGATGAAGACGAGCCAATGAGAATGAGTCACAGATCAGACATTATCTAATAGATACTGAAGACAAACACACTCACATTTATCTGTGTTTCTAAATCCGGATGTATCCGAGACTTCCGTGTGAACCTCAGTAAAACATGTACAGGTCACATTAAAATAAAATAAAACGATACAAAATGGCATAAAAACTGTTTTAGCGTTTCCTTTTTTAAATTGACAGTTAAGCACATTTTCTGCTAAGAGTCACATTATTATAATGTATTTGTTGTAGTTTCACTGTAAACAATCATGTAATGCAGTGATTTAATGACTGTCAGTGCAAATTACTTCATCAGCATGAATAAAATTCAGTACAACTAATACTACTTATTATTATACTAGTAAGTATAATTACTTTAAATTCGTTTTTTTTTTTTTTTTAACAAATTAAGAATATAAATATTTAAAGTAATAATAAGAAAAATATAACATAAAGATCATACATGTCCTACAATGAACCTTTTTCCAATTTTGATTTAATTATTAAATTAATGGAAAATCATATTAATAATTAAAAAAAGGATTTTTGGACAATATGTCTTGTGCACATTTTCCAGTCTCATTTGTCTTATTTTTATGTAGTAATTTTGTGCAATGATTAATGATCGTTTATATAACTTTTATTTATTTATTTTTTTTTTTATTAAAATTCAATACCATGATGTATAATTGCTTTAAATGTTTTTTTTTCCCAAATTATGAATATGTAAAATAATATTCATGTATTAAATTATAATTTTAATGTAAAAATCATACTGGTTTTACATTGAACATTTTTCCATTTGTACATTTAATTATTAAATAAATAAAATTAATAATAATAATAATAATAATAATAATGTATATAAAAAAGATAAATCTACTTTAAGATTGTTAGGATTTTTGGACAGTAATTCTTTATAACAATTAGTTTTATTTTTTTAACTTACTGTAAAAACACAGTAATGTAATGCAGTGATTAATGACCTTTTTTAAGAGAAATCATCATGAACAACCACAATGATGTGTAAATAATTAACCTGTTTTAGGACTATAACAATTTTTTTGGACAATGTTTTCTTTTTACTGACAGCGAATATATTTATATGCATGTTTTACTTGAACTCATTTAGTCATTTTGACACCTATAGTATTTAATTTTATTTCTGTTACCAAACATCTTAAGCATTTTTTAGAATAGATTACATAAAGGAATACCTTTTGAGGACATCTCCAACAATGTTGTCCACATAAAAAAATATACAGTGACCTTGTTGATTGTCCTGACAGAGAATAATTTGATCTATCCCTGACTGTTTGTCCCGTCAGCTCTGTCTCTGCTCATATTTCACTGGTGTTAAAGGCTCATGCTGTCGGAAGCTTGCTGTCTCATTACAAAACACCCCTCGCTCTCTCTCTCTCTCTCTCTCTCTGCAGTAGGGTTGGTGTGTTATTGCGGTGGGGGTTGGATCTGTGTGTGTGTAAAGTGCAGGTTTCAGCAGGCTGGAGCTCACACACCATTGTCCTCTCAGATCACACACAGAGAGAGAGTGTATGCATGTGTGTATGCGAGTGAGTGAGTGAGTGAGTGAGTGAGTGAGTGTGTGTATGTGTGTGTATTAGGACGCTGCATCTCCTCACTGCAGCACTGCTGATGTTCCCGCTCTGAGGAATTCCCTGTTCTGGGATTGTGTGCGTTTGGAGGGACACTAATGGAATCGGAGCTGAACGACGCGGACGGATCTGCCGTGTGGAATAACGCAAGGTCTTTTTTGTGAAAGCCGCTCTGGTGTGTGTGTGTGTTGGAGAGGCAGGCATGCGGTCGGAGCGCATGAGTCGTGTGTGTATCGTGGTCCTGGAGGAGGTGGAAGACGACGAACCTTCCCCTCTGCATTCCAAAACCGCCCCGGACCACATTTCCCAGAATTCCTCTCAGGACGAGAAGGTGAGGTGCTGGTTTGACTGCAGGTGGATGATAACGGGGTGTGTGTGTTTGTTGCATGTGTACAGCAGCGGTGAACTTCAGAAGAAAGCCGAACGGCTGCTTTAGCTGCGTGTCGTGATCCGTTCCCGTTATTATCAGCAGACGGATAAAGACATGTTCATCTCTGTCACATCTGATTGGACTTTCCAGGTGAGGTCCAAAAATTCTCTGGAAACCCAGGATCATGTGACTAGGAGTGAGTGGACCTTTGACCTGGATGGAAACGCAGCTGTCAGCAGCAGGACACGCTTCACACGCAGCACACATTTGTTCATTTATATACACTGGCTTTTATAAAAAATAAAGCTTTTTAACTTGACATGGCATGAGATGCATCTAGAAAGATTAAAGATGAGCATCAATAATATATTCTGTGTGAACGAACCTTCAGGTCAGAAACACACTTTACACAAGTGTTTACTACAAATGCAGACATAAACAAACCTCATGCACTCGTTGCTGCTTGTTTGATACATATGAAAATATCTTTTTATTAAGTAAGGCCAGATTTAGTATTTAGATAACATTTTAAATCGTTTTGTCTATTTTATTTTTTTTAAAGTAATATTATTATTTTTTAAATCAACAGATAAAAGGTAAAAAAAACTTTTGTAAATATTTTTTTTTTTTCTTTTTTAATGTATTTTTGTTTTTTGGTACATTTTTAAAAAAAAACCTTCTGCAAGTGTTTATTTCTTGTGGAATTTCATTAATTCATAATCATTTTTATTTTTTATGGAAATTTTCTTAAAACCTTTGAAAATTGTTGTTGAATTTTCTGACATATATTTTAGATTTTATTTTATATTTTTAGTGAGAGATAAATTACACAAATTAATGTGTTTATCTGTTTAGTTGTTTTGTTAAAGATAAACTTTTAATTAGGTTTTTTTTTTCTCCTAATAATGTATTTTAGATTTCATTAAGTCAAAGCTAAACCTTTTTTAAAAACTTTAGTTTTTGTTTTTATTTTTTGCACAAATGTATGTATGTGGGTCAAAGACGAAAAAGGGTTTAACCATAAAAATAAGTGTAATACTGCTTTAAATTGTTGTTTTTTCCCCCCCGAAAAATGGAAAGGTTTTCTATTTAAATTATATTTGTTTTTGTTTTTCTGAGCCAAAAATAAATATCACACCTTTTCCCTAAATTTAAAATTTAAAAAAATCCTATCAGGCATATTTACAACACAAATCAATTTATGACACATTAAAAGATGAATTACTTTTACTGTAAATACTAATTACATTTGATAAATTTGCCACTATCCTAGGTTTTATCCATTTGTCAGTAAGATGTTTTTGACTCATTTACTCATTTTTACTCATTTATTCATACAATAACATTTTATATGCTTCCTTATTGCTCTATATATTTTAATATGCACAAGTCAGAATGAGCATGTTGTTTGAATTATCATATGAATATTGTGTTACACTGAATGACAATGTAGCATTATTTCAAACAAATTCTGACATTTTATTCTCCTAAATGTATTTAAAACCTTTAAAGTACACACTTACATTTAATGTGCTTTCTATGGACATGAAATCACTTTTGTGAATTCCTTTTAATGCGGACATCTTAGTCTTTGACCCGTGTATGTTTTAGCCTGTTGTACAGTAACCTTCGTGTGTCTGAACCATTATTCAAGGAGTTAAAGCATTCACATATTTTTCTGTCTCAACTGAATTTGACCTACAAAAGGAAAAGAGGAACACATTTTTGTGTAAATGCTCACTAGCAGTGTTGCGTGTTTTTGTGTTGCATTGTGAATTGTTCACGCACATTTCAAACCAGAATGCATAGTGCTAAGTGTTTCTGTTCTTGATCATCGACAACAGCAGGCGTGTGAATGGAAACTGTAGACAAATTAGCAGAATAATCATCAGTTTAGTGGATGAACCGGAAGGGCAGGTTTCAGTTCTGTGGATTTAGCCAGCTGGTTTTGTCCTTTAATAGTTAAAAGCATTCTTTGAAGATCATTCTAAGTGCTTCTGACTGGTTTCAGACAGTTTTCAGGAGCTTCAGGCTAAAGGTTTTGCTGTTGTAACAGGCAATGCTTCCTTAAACAGAGGAAAGCTGCATTCTTTCTTTTACGACCTTGCCTCCTGTCTTTCATTCTCACGTCTGCTTTCAGCTGCTGAGTGTTTGTGAGGTGAATCCAGACACAGGCTGCAGCAGGTGTGTGTGTGTGTGAGAGAGAGAGTTTACGAGTACATTCAGTAATTGTTAACTCTTTCAGAAAAAAGGTACAAAAGCTGTTGCTGGGGCGGTGATCTTTTTAAAGGCACTAATATGTGCCATTTAAGGTACTCATTTGTACACTTTAAGTACAAATCTGTACCTTTTAAAGTATTGAAATGCATCTTTTAGAGGTAAATGATGTCCAAAAATGCATCTTTTTAAAAGGGTACTGTTCCAGTGACAGTTATTGTACCTATTTTTCTGAGAGCTGTTTTTCAGTAATTTCCTGTAAAGACACCTGATAGTTGGGCGGAGCCAGTTGGGGCTGGACAGGGCGGGGCTTAAAATTTGGTATGCAGCAACCTGGACCAAAGGCTCTATAAGGACATTGGCGCATCTCAAAAAACATGCCCGTCATCGGCCAATGAAGTTTGAGCACTTATTAGACAAGGTTAACAGAGGTCGATCGGAACGAAACTCACTGGGCATGTTCGACCCATGGCCCTAAAGGTCTGTAAGAATTTTGAAACAAATCGGCCACTAGTTGGTGCAAATGAGTTTTTTGGCTCTGTAATCACGTGGTGTTTAACATATTCACACAATATGCATATCATTTCTTAGATCTCCTCATAATGAGCAACTTTGCCTCAAGAACCATTGCTGTCAATCGAACCGTTCATTAATTATTCTCAAATATGTTAAAAACCTACTTTTGCGAACTAGTCTCTGGATTTTCACTCAATCTCGATCAAACCACTGCTGTAATAATCTGTGGACTCTCTAGATTAATAATTATAAAAAAAAAAAAAAGTTTAATTTTGTCATTTGGTTAGCTATAATTGGCTCAATTAAAAATGGGGCGTGGCCACATAAATCCAAAGGCCTATAAAAAGTAAACGAAACCGCAAAACTTTAATAAATTTGGTGAAAGCATGTGTCACATGACTCTTAATAATTATCCAAAATCGGACCATAGGTGGTGCTATAACAGTTAAAAGTGCCTCAAAAACAAAGTATTTAAAAAATCTTAAATACCTACTTTTTCAAACTAGTTTCAGGTTTGTTGCTCAGTCTGGATCAAACCAATACAGAACAATTCTCTGGACTCTCTAGATTAATAATTATCAAAAAACATGTAGATTTTTTTTACTTTGGTTAGCTATAACAGGGCCATTTAAAAAGGGACGTGGCCACATATACTCAAAAGCCGCCTTTAAAACCTAAACAAAAACACAAAACTATGAAACTTCTGTGTGTTTGTGTTTGTATTAATATAATTGTTTAACAATTTCATTTCTGTGTGTGTCTATGAGCCTATTGTCCATGTTCGATGTGCTTCACTTTCTGCCACACATCCAGGTTGCCCTACACAACCTCAAAAACCTTAACATGCTCAAACCCCGGTAATTGCTGCTTGCAGCTATATTTTTAATATTTTACCTTAATTCATTTTATGTTTTTGTCATTTATTAGTTATGGTTTTATTTTGGTTATAGTTTTATTACAGTTTTAGTAACTCAAACTTATTTCAGTTAGTTGCTAAGGCAACACTTTTTTTGAGCTCTTTTTATTTCAGATTAATTTCAGTTAGCAATACTGTTGTAATAATTCAGTTTTAGTTGCTTGTATGCTGTCAACACATGCCAAAATAATATTTCCACATACATATGAAGTAGATAATGTACAGGGTGCTTTAATGATTTAATTTGCTTCCTACAAGTTTATTTTGTACTCATATTTTGATGAATTGATTAGGATTTGACTTGAAGCATGCACAATTTTACATTCTTAATGTTTTTATATTTATTAAAAACGTACAAAAACCTACGTGTCTACATATGTCAATCTATTAATCCGTGCCTAGAATATTCCTCTCCTATCCATATAGTGTGATATAAAGACAGAGAGAGACACGTAGAATCTAGAATTGTACATTCTTTGCATGCATAACTTCACTCTTTATTCTTATTATCGGTGACAATGCAAACATAATTATTAATGCATCTTCAATATATTCCTTTGACCTGGTTATAAATCTTCATTTGCTCAGTATAAACTGCTTTGATTCAGTCCCTGTTTTGTTTAAAGCAGCTGAGTGCAGATGGACAGTTTACCTCTGCGTTCAGCTCCTGCGAGGCTTGTCTCTCCACATCGAATGTTGTTAGAACTGATTTCATTCGCTATTAAATACATTGATTTCATGCTGCACTTCAGTGAATTTTTCTCACTGGCGTGCTGATGAATCAACGGTTGCTTGTTTTCTTCTCTATAATATAATGCTTGACGTCTGATTCTCAGAATTTCTTTTCTGCACAGATTAAACAGTGTTTCATTCAGTTTGTTTCTTTTCATCTTTACACAACATTTTTCACAGATGCAAGCTTTTGAGTTTAGATTGATATCAGATGTGTTTTCAGAGTTAAAGAAGCTCTTAAGTATTGTTTTTAACCGTTTCTCTTTCTTTTCTCCACAGCCCTCTCTGATTAAAGCCATATTTAACAGGGACGCAGATGAAGTTCGCTGTCTTATATTCAAGAAAGAAGACGTCAATGTACAGGTGAATGTCCATCACTGACAAAAACACATGAACTATCTCTTGAAGTTCTCTGAAAGTGGTCATTTTTCAGTTTTTATTGCGTCTGGCTGGGTTTTGAGGCCAGTTTATTGATTTCTCATTGATGGATGATCTTAGAAAGCCTTCTGAAATGCACGCAGTGGCAGTTCTTGTACATTATTTTTCCTAGTTTCATGATGGATCTTCCTCCGAGAGGTTAATAGGCTCTCATGAGCCTGCATTTGGACCGAAGAGGGTTTATTTTACTGCTCACTGTTTAATGAGGAGTCTGTTTTCATTGCCAATGCCTGGAGAGACAACCAATCACTGATGTCCTGTCCAGTCACGTGACTCTGTGTTGCCTGGCCTCCTGTTTTCCATTCTCATTCCAGACCAGATGGAAAACAGAAGCCTGCAGGGTGGCATGACACTGAAGAATGAATGATAGCCTCTCTTTAGTAATTGCCTTTATTGATGTAAGTGTTGAACATCCTCGTTTTCCTCAAGCATCTGGAGGAACGGTTAAAGCTCCAGTATAAGTGATTGGAGGAGATCCCAGGGACCTGAAATAGAGAAATGTGTGTCTCGTGTTTCTGCATGCCGTCTCTAGAGATCTGCGGCCACATTGATCTCTCTCTCACACACACACATATGCGCGCGCATGCATACAAACGCACCACTGTGTGCCATGCACAAGAATCCAGTGTGTATCATATAACACACACCCTGCTGAAACCACACATACATCAAACGCTTCCAAATGCAGTAAAACTCATGCAAATCAGAGGTGGATCGCATAAACATGTTGCATAAACAACAGACGAGTATAAAACCACCAGCCTCGCTCTGTTTTGAGCAGAAATACAATTAGGTGCAGTAGAGTATTTGATTGGTCGATGGGTTTCTCTTGCACCAATCAGCAATGGATTTTTAAAATACTTTTATTCAACAAGGATGCATTGTTGATCAGAAGTGACCGTAAAGACATGTATAATGTTACAAAACATTTCTGTTTCAAACAAATGTTATTTTGAACTTTCTATTAATCAAACAATTCAGAAGAAAAAAAGAAAAAAAAAACTGCAGGTTTCATCATTGATAATAATTACAAGTAGGTTTTTTTTGGAGCAGCAAATCAGTATATTATTATGATTTCTGAAGGATCATGTGACACTGAAGACTGCAGTAATGAGGCTGGAAATACAGCCGCGCATCACAGGACTATATTATATCTGGCCATGTATCTGCATGGAAAATTTATCTTTTGAATTATAATAATATTTAAAAATGTGTCGCTGTATTTTTGATTTAACTAAGTGCAGCTTTGGTGAGCAAAAGAGACTTCTTTAAAATATTTGAAAGCATCTTGGCGACCCTAAACATTTGAAAGTATTTGCTGAAACTGTGAAAATAACTCCAGTTTTAAACATAATTTTGTGTTTGTGAATCCTCAGGACAGTGAGAAGAGGACGCCTCTTCATGCTGCTGCTTACCTGGGCGACGCTGAGGTCATCGAGCTGCTCATCCTGTCAGGTATGAAGGGTCGTTTCCACCAAAAACACTCAGAAGCACTCAAACCTCTCGGACAGTGACTGAAATATCAGCCAGATTTATTAACAGACCAATGTCATGATAGAATTTGGATTAATAGATAAATCTACACTATTGTACAAAACAGTGAGATTTTGAAAGAAGTCTCTTCTGCTCATCAAGGCTGCATTTATTTGATCAAAAATGTAGAAATATTATTACAACTTAAAACAACCATTTTCTATTTATATACATGTTGAAATATAATAATAATCAAATCTTAATTTTCAGCATCATTACTCAAGTCTTCAGTGTCACCTGATTCTTCAGAAATCATTGTAAAATGTTTCTAATATTTAATATAATATAACTATGATATTTGCTCTGCAAGAAATAGAAATCTTTTGTTGCATTATAAATATCTTTGTCACTTTTAATTAGTTTAACGCATCTTTGCTAAATATATCATATCATATATCATATCTTTTTTTCCAAAAAATCGTACTGACTGTGTACAGCTATAACAAACTACATCAATCATTTAAATACAATAAAGACCACCTAGCAACACCTAACAACCACTAGCAACACTGACATTGTGTATATAAAATATGTAGCATGAATTAAACAGCAAATGATCATTGAAAAGTCATTTGTTGAGCACTACACCAAGGACACGCTGACAAAACACACACTTCATATGACGTCCTGAATCGGCTGTGTGTACGTGTGTGAAGCAGGAGTTGTTGTCATGAATGACAGAGTAAAAGTAACAGGTGCTGCCGTATTTTAAGCAACAGATGTGATCACCGAGCATTTTAGGAGTTTATTTTGAACAGGCTTATGGGAAGCTCCTCGTATCCTGCTTCAGCAGTGACATTAAAAAGTGTAATTCATTCACACACATCCCCCCTCTCTCTCTCTCTCTCTCAGGGGCGAGAGTGAATGCCAAAGATAATAAATGGCTCACTCCTCTTCATCGGGCAGTAGCTTCCTGTAGTGAGGTACGACATGTCCTTTAGCGTAGGAACAACAAATATAAACAAATGAAAAAGCTTTGGAGCTCATTAATGTGATTGTGTGTTCAGGAGGTGGTGCAGGTGCTGCTGAAACACTCGGCGGATGTGAACGCACGGGATAAGAACTGGCAGACGCCGCTGCATGTGGCCGCCTCCCATAAGGCCGTGCGCTGCGCCGAGGCTTTAGTCCCCTTGCTGAGTAACGTCAACGTGTCAGACCGTGCCGGACGTACAGCTCTACACCACGCGGCCTTCAGCGGACACCTGGAGGTCAGACGCTCAGTTTTTTTTCCTGGCTACAGATCAGCAGATGCTCAATATCTGGCCGTGCTGGATGTGACGCGTTTGCATTTATCCTGTGTGTCATAAGAGTTCATGACACCTGTTTAAACCAGGAATGAAATAAGAAACAAAAAGGAATTGCAGATGAACAGTGTATTAACACCAAGACTGCAAGTGTGGTCACATACTTTAATGCAAAATACAGAAAGCCATTTAATATCAATTTCGTTGGTGTTAATGCACTGTTAATTGCTGCTATACGGTTGCTAAGTTTGGCGTAAGATAAAAACAACAACAACAACAAAAACTTGCGTTTGGTGCTGTCAAACGATTTAATCACAACCAAAATAAAAGTTTTTGTTTACATATATATGTGTACTGTGTATATTTATTATGCATATATAAATACAAACTCATGCATGTGTATATGTAAGGGAAATAATTTTTTTTATTAAATATTTATATTTATAAAATCTATAAAATTTATACATATAATATAAAATCTAAGAATATAAATATATGCATAAAAATATTATAAAAAATTATATACTCTGTGTGTGTATTATATATATATATATATATATATATACACACATAAATATACACCATGCACATACATATATTATGTAAACTTTTATATTGGATGTGATTAAACACGATTAATCATTTGAAAGCACTACGTTTATTCAGCAAGGATGTGTTAAATCGGTCAAAAGTGACAGTAAAGTCATTTATAATGTTATCATAAGTTGCTGAAAAATAAAATATCACAGTTTCCACAAAAATGTTGGGCAGCACAATTGTTTTCAGCATTGATAACGATCAGAAATGTTTCTTTAGCAGCAAATCGTCATGTTAGAATGATTTCTGAAGGATCATGTGACACTGAAGACTGGAGTAATGATCATAGAAATAAATTGCATTTTAACTTCTATTTAGATACAAAACTTTTATTTTAAATCATAATGTTTTACAATATTACTATTTTACTGTATTTTTGATCAAAAAAATGCAGCCCTGATGAGCAAAAGGGACTCTAAAAACATTTTTTTTTAAAAACACCAACCTCAAACTTTTAAATGTACATTAACATTTGAACTCTCCAAACAAACTGAGACCATCTTCAAAGCCATGTGATCCACAGCTGCTTGACACATCCTTAAAGCAGTTTTAGGTCTAGATCTAATTGTGCAGTTAAAACAACCTTTGCTTGCCGTATCACTTCTGTTTACTCGACTGGTTTGCTTTGTTTTTCATATCTTCTTTCTGATTGGATATCAACAAATCCAACAGACTGAGGTCTGTCTAGAATGCTGCTGGCAGATACATGACCCAAAAGCTGGTCTATTATTGATCGGTGAGGTATTTTTCTAGCACACAAGGAAAAATAGGACCAGCTCTCCAAACGAAGTAAAATAAGTCACTTTAAGCCATTTCTGTCCTGTTGAAAGTGTGCTAAGGGTTCCTCTAGACTAGATCTAAATAAATAAAACATCCAGTTTAGTATTCAAGGTGTAATGTATGGTTCCTCTGTCACCGCAGATGGTTCAGTTGCTGGTGTCCAGAGGCGCAAATGTCAATGCTTTTGATAAGAAGGACAGACGAGCTGTTCACTGGGCCGCATACATGGGTGAGACATCAACATTAACATCAGGATCAACAAACATGTTTCTATCAGCCTCAGATCAGTGTAGAGCAACTCTTTCAGTGTCTCTGTGTGTCTCAGGTCATCTGGAGGTGATGAAGTTTCTGGTGTCTCACGGCGCTGAGGTTTGCTGTAAGGATAAGAAATCCTATAGTCCTCTTCACGCCGCTGCCTCCAGTGGAATGATCAACGTTGTCAAATACCTGCTCAATCTGGGCGTTGATGTAAGTAAGCCCTGCCCACATCAGGTTAAGCCCCGCCCCATACTGTATATTACCTGCTAATGCCCTCATTTGTTCAGTTGCTTAGTTCATTGACTTTAGCACACATAAGTATGTTTACAAACATTTTTTAAGAGTTGTTCAAGAAATAATTTTGTCGTGCCTTTTAAATTATATTTATAATTTGATAAGCAATATATAGCCAAACCTGTTTTTTTACATTATAAAGAGTACTGTTGAGTGATTAATCGTATCCAAAATAAGTTTTTGTTTACATAATGTGTGTGTGTGTGCTGTGTTTATTTATTATATAAATACACACACATACAGCATATATTTAGAAAATATTTGTATGTATTTACATGTATATATTTATATTCGTAATATTTATATTACATTTAATAGTAAGTACATAAACACATTATATAAACAAAAACTTATTTTGGATGTGATTAATCATTTGACAGCACTAATTATAAAATAATTTAAATCAATTCTGTTGTAACAGAACATGTGTTTATCATTTAATATTTCAGCCGTCCAACAAATATTAATTATATAACATAATCCAGTGGACTGTATTATTGGCATTGAAGAACTGTTTGACATTCAGTAATAATTGATCTACACCAAGGCATTCATTTGATCAAAAGAGTAAAAACACTACTTTTGTGAAATATTTTTACAGTTTAAAATAAGTGTTTATCTGAATATATTGTAAAATGTGATTTATTGCTGTGATCAAAGCTGAATTTTCAGCATCATTACTTCAGTCTTCAGTGTCACATGATCCTTCCAGCGTCCTTTATTAAATATTATTATACTCTATTATTGCCATTTAAAAACTGTTAAATTTGACTATTTACAGTACAAGGCTTAGATTGTGTCTGCCCTGACATCATGATTACTAAAAACCCAGTCAGCTGAAGCACCATTAATCACATGGTCTGTCTGTCTTTAGATTAAGGAGCCGAATGCGTATGGAAACTCTGCTCTGCACCTGGCGTGTTTTAACGGGCAGGACGTGGTGGTGAATGAGCTGATGGAAGCAGGCGCTGATGTTAATCAGGTGAATGAGAAGGGCTTCTCTCCGCTGCACTTCACTGCTGCGTCCAGGCAGGGGGCGCTCTGTCTCCAGCTGCTCATCACCAACAGAGCCGACCTCAACAGCAAGGTCAGTGAGTCCTAACCACCTCACAACATGTCAATTAAAGCCTGTAACTACAGAAGAAATGAATACTTTTATTCAACCAGAACAAATTAAAGGAATCAAGTGTCAGTAAACATATTTCTAATGTTACAAAAGATTTCTGTTTCAAATAAATGCTGTTCTTTTTATTTTTGCATGAATACTGAAAAATAGAACGTATCACAGTTCACACAGGAATATTGTGCAGCGCTACTGTTTTCAACATAGATAATAATCAGAAATGTGTTTTGAGCAGCAAATCTGTATATTAGAATGATTTCAGAAGGATCATGTGACACTGAAGACTGTAATGATGCTGAAAATTGGAATAATAAATGCAGTCTTGGAGACTTTTTTCAAAAACTTGTGTTTGTCTCTTGTCCAGAGTAAAGATGGTAAAACTCCTCTCCACATGGCAGCCATTCACGGGCGATACTCCAGATCACAGGCCATCATTCAGAATGGTGAGTGTCTTATTCTCTCCGTTTCTTATCTGTCTTCCTCTCCTGTTTCTCCTCATCCTCTCTTTCCTCATTTACAGGTGCAGAGATCGACAGCGAGGACGAGAATGGGAACTCTCCTCTTCATATAGCTGCTCGTTACGGCCACGAGCTGCTCATCAACACTCTCATAACCAACGGGGCAGACACGGCAAAGTGAGTGACAGTGTGAGTCTTTACAGCTACGCATAATTCATGAGCACACACTGATCATGTGACTGTGACTCCACCTCTGTAGGCGGGGCATCCATGGAATGTTCCCGCTGCATCTGGCGGCCCTGAGCGGCTTTTCAGACTGCTGCCGGAAACTGCTCTCCTCAGGTAAATCACATTCATTGTGAAGATTTATGGTGTTTATAAGAGCAGTTCAAATCGATTTCTGTGTGTGATATCTGTGCATATGCATCCCTCTCTCAGTAAAGTGCCTTGGGCTTTTATCTGGTCTTGATAATGGATGTCTGTTGGTTCAGGTTTTGACATTGACACGCCGGATGACTTTGGCAGGACTTGTTTGCATGCTGTGGCTGCAGGAGGGTGAGTCACAGCACTGGTGTTCTCTGATTGGCTCATCAGCGACCCCTGTGGTCTGGATGATCTGTTGTCCTGATCATGTGACCATCTCTCCTCCTTTTCTCCAGGAATCTGGAGTGTTTAAATCTGTTGCTCAACACAGGTGCGGACTTTAATAGGAAAGACAGATTTGGGAGGTGAGTTACATTAGATCATCAAACCTAAGTTAATTTTAAAATCTAATTTTACAATTTTAAAATCAGTCAATACCATTGAAAAGTTTATAGCTGAAGACTCTTCAGTTTCCAAAGGATGCATTTATTTGCTCAGAAAAACATTACAATTGTAAAAATATTATTGAATTGAAAATATCACCTTTCTGTGTTAATATATGGTAAAATGTAATTTAATTCTGTGTTCAAAGCTGAGTTTTCACCAGTCACATGATCCTTTAGAAATCTTTCTAACATGCTGATTTGCTGCTCGTGAAACATTTCTCATTATTTTTAATGTTGAGAGCAGTTGTGCTTGAATATTTATGTGGAAACTGTGATGCATTTGATTTTTGAACTGTAGTGTAATAAAGTATATTATTAGGATTATCTTGATTTTTGTTTTACAACAGTTAAAACTAATTATTGTTACTGTTATGTGTCCACATATATTATTTACTTTTTGATACTGTTATAAATAGTAAAATATAAAAATGTCTTATAAACCTTATTTTTATAAATATTTCATATTTTTTACTTTGAAAAGTCATTTTTCAAAGCCAGTTAATCTAAAGTAAAGTAAAGTGATGAAAATTAAGAGTGACTATGTATATGTTTGTGCATGTGTGTATGTATGTGTATATATATATATATGTATGTGTGTGTGTATATATATTCTAGAAATTATAAAAAAGTTTTTTATATAAACTCTTACTGTCATCTGGTGTCATTTTCCTACAGATTTCCAGCACAGATACCGATAGAGCTGCAGTGATAAAGCAGCATTACAGGAAACCTGCAGCAGGAATATGGTTATGATTTATCTCTGTCCCTGTCTCTCTCAGGACGGCGCTGCATTACGCTGCTGCTAACTGTAACTATCAGTGTGTGTTTGCTCTGGTGGGCTCCGGGGCCAGTGTGAACGAGCGGGACGTAAGGGGCTGCAGTCCTCTGCACTACACCGCTGCTGCAGACTCAGACGGCAAGTGAGTAAACTCAGACACTGCATTCAAGGTCAACTGGAGTGCATTGCATTGTGGGATGCAGTATTTTCAGTCATGTGTTCTAGTTGCACACATACTGTACTGTATCAGCAAATGTAGGCCATGTGGGATTTCAGACATATAGAAATTTGTTTATTGTGCACAGATACTGCATACTACTTCATTTCACAAATAGAATACATTAATGCTGCTCACTTTTTCCCGAAGTATATTCATGTTTATTCTGAAAGTAAGTTGAATAATGTGACTTGATTATTTTAAGCAAATGCATATATCATCGATTAACACTCTGAGAGTTCACAGAGCCTTTACAGTTTTGATCTTTAATCAATGACCGTTAAGGACTGTTTTGCATCATTATTGTTGTTAACTAACACTATAAAAACAGTTTCTTGAAGTGAAATAAAGCTGAATAATCAAGAAAAAAAAGGTGAAAAGTGACAAAGTGAGCTGAGAAAGCTCTTTAAATAAACTGCTCAAAAAAATAAAGGGAACACTAAAATAACACATCCTAGATCTGAATGAATTAAATATTCTTATTAGCCTGGGCATGCTCCTGATGAGGTGGAGGTGGTCTCCTGAGGGATCTCCTCCCAGACCTGGACTAAAGCATTCGCCAACTCCTGGACAGTCTGTGGTGCAACGTGG
>JAUCMR010000142.1:2324258-2347189 GCA_032357425.1 Enteromius argenteus | reverse complement strand
TGCCAATAGTTTGATTTCATGACAACCTTTCCCTCTTTAAGACTGCTATTCTTTCTTTTGTAGATTGGAAAACTGTGCCAGTAAGATGGGGGAAGATGCATCCTAAGAATAATATACATTTACATTTTTACATATTGAGATAAAAGTTTATTAAGGATGATGATGCATCAACCAATTTGTTAAAATTGGAAAATGTACTAATTTAGTTGTTATAGCACAAAATGTACACGTATTTAAAGAGGGGTAAGATGGCCCACTGAGGTAAAGTACAGAATGTATAAATGACTTGATATTATCCCTATTAACATTTATTTATTTACTTTTTTTTTCTTTTTTCTTAAGTGTCATTAATGTAAAGTATCAACTATTCTAACCTTATTTTGACAGTTTATATGAATAACCAATAACAAGCAGACCAGAAATTACAGTAATAGAGATTCTTCTGAATGTTACATTTATTTTATGACATATACAAACATATGTAAATTTACATTAATTTAATTGCCCATATGTTATCGGAAGATAAGTCACTATCTTAACTCTATAAATGCAAAGTGAGTGATTTTACTCAATTGGCCTATCTAATTCATGAACTAAATAAATAATCATGAATTATAATAAATATTAATTTAATAACAATACTAACATGCCTCTTAAGTCCTTCTGTGGCAATTCTGGTGGTCCATCATACCCCACATGTCTAGTTGTAACATTTTACTGTACGGGGCTATCATTGACAAATAGACATGAAAACACACACACACACACACACACACACACACACACATATATATATATATATATATATATATATATATGTATATATATAGTGTTAGAGAGAGAGAAAGAAAAAGAGACTGGGAGAAACACTCACGTTTAGCTTTGTATCTGTTTTCACAGCCTCCAGCCCTGAGCTGAAAGCCCTTATTAAGTTCTGGGTGGGTTGGGAAGTTCCTACTGCTTCCATGAAAGTGGAGGTTACACACTGTAATCTACCTAAACATCTACATGCTTTGAGACCCTGCGGCTTCCATCCCGATACCGTGATTTCCCAGCATACAAGAAAGAACTACTAGCCTGTCTCAGTACAGTGGATACAGGATTTGGGCTGGTGTAACTACACTCAGTAGTATCGAATTATCTCTTACATCTATCCAGTCCAAAAAATGTTATGTTGACACATGCGGTCACAGACTCTTTTATTTTATTTATTTTTTTATTTGCAGTAAGTACAAGCGGTTACAAAGAATAAAAAAACACAAAATATAAATTGTTCTCCAGTGATTGGCCAGTATGTATGACTGCATGTAATTTCAGTTTTTGTTTTATATTTTGGCATACTGTATGCAGTCACAGCTTATTTTTGTTTCCCTTGATTTATTTAAAAAAAGTACAAGAGATTAAAAAAAATCTAATTGTTTCAAGTTTTCACATAATTGGTCACTGACTCTTCTTCCATTTGCATTGGTTTACATAGTAAAATAACACATTGTTAAAAATTTACAAAATATGCTGGAGGGGGAAAAAAATAAAGTGTTGTTCACTGTTTACCCAGTAGTGCTGTATGTAGTGAATTGTTCCTAGATAGATATCGGTGCCATATGACGTTGATGGTCCCATGGGATTAATAGCTGCTTGAAGTCCTGCTAGTTCTTCTGGGCTCAATAGGCTATCAGCTGGAGGAACAATCACTCCATGTTGGGGGTCACAAGGCAGGCCACAATCTTCCCAGTCAAGCTGTTGAAGGGACAGCTCCTAAATCAGAAAGATAGAAATTGTATCAATCATTATTTTACTTAAAAATAAATAAATAATTCAATTCCTTTATGGATAAAACCATAGCTTTTCTTTATAATAATTTATGCAATGTTGCTTAGCTGACTGAATTGTTTAACATTGACTGGTAAGCAAGCTAAACTTGTCTTTTTACAACCGAAGAATGTTTACAATTCTTTTCACCTTTATCTTGAAATATGGACATATAAATATGAACATTAAGATTTTATTACCTCAGAATTTTCTAGGTCTGGCTCTGTCACTGTATGCTGAATGTTTCCCATCTCCCACAGCTGATTGGGTGTCATGTTCCTAATTGGGTGGTTGTCCCAACCATCATGAAATGTGTCCAGGCTAGCTTGTAGTCTGGGCAGGAACACATAATGGCAACTAAAAAGATGTATGTTGCTAGACAGGTCAAGGAACCCATCATCTTCCAGTGAGTGCAGCACACTGTAGTATATGGAAGTTACAGCACAGCACACATCTCTCCACAGCCTCTCAATCCTGGGAAAAAAAGAGTGATATATCAAATAATTGCCTTTTTTAAATCATGTTTTCAAAAAAGAATCATGATGCATCATTTCTTTGTTTTATCTTAAAAAAAAATGACAGACAAGTTACCAAAACAGGTTTTGTAGATTATTATTTTTAAAAAAGTTGATTTATAAATTAGTAAAAAAAGTACTACAATATTTCTCAATACCAGTCTCATAAGTAGTGTTTTTTTTACATTTTAACAATGTGTAAATTAATTTTAAGGAACGTGTTACATTTATTCTACAAACAACCACAAGCAATTGACTTAAGGTAAAGAGAAAAAATAACTCCGCACTAAAAATCTGGAATGCTGATCTAATGATTAGGCTAGCCCTTTTGGAATTACATTTATTTATTATAATTATATTAATGTAAAACAACAATAAATGAATATGAAGAACAAAAACAAACGAGAAGCCATATTAGCACCTTTAAGAAATATTTACACCACATAAGCAAGTTCATTTAAATCATGTTCAACTTTTTATATTTTTCATCATTTTAAAATATTTACAAATATTTATTTTGCAAAAACATCTTCAGATTTTTTTAAAAGGTCTTTTTAAATCTAAATTCTTTAGATTCTCTAAATTCTAAAGCCAAGTACGAAGTTATAAGGGAAAAAAGCTTTAAATAAACAGTAAGCATACTGAATTACAGACAGAATTCTATTATAAACCTGCTTGTAAAAAGTCTCCTAAATTTCGTGCATGCTGTCAAATACAATGATTCTTGCATCTTACTGTATCTACATCTCGCGCTGCAACAGCTGTCTACAATATAGTAATGTACTACAGACACAGATTATTTAAATGTAGATATGATCACTAATTATAAAAGATTTTGATGCATCATGTCACATGCGTCCGTTATGGATATATAAAGCCAAACATGATGGCAGTTCTTTCAGCCTTTAACAGTTAACGTTAATTAAAATGCAACTGTGGTTTGATATAACTGTATTCCCCTACAGGGCTCTAAAATTTCATAGTATACTCATTTACAATATTTCTTTATGTCATATGATTGTATCTGCGTGACTCTGCCGTTGATCTTGTTTGATGACGTCGCAGGGCGTTCCAAATGAGCGCTTATTGTTAAGGGATATCCCGTGCTTAGGGAGTAGGGAGCAGTGAACACTGCATAGGGACCCTGTCAGTCTGAACGCAGCTCATGATTCGTGAGCACACCCGAGTCTGTCTCCTGACGCCGCGGTCCCTTTAAGCGTTGCCATGGCGACAGTGTTTGTGTTCCGGTTGTGTTCGGCGCATGCGCGCAGGAGAGTTGCTCGTCGAATCAAACATTTTCGTGACTGTCGTTCGCAATGGCGCATTACAGAGTGAGTAAACAAACAAACAAAGATGAAACGCGAGACTCTGCCTCAAGACGCTGTTAATTCACAGCTGCTGAACTCTGAAACGCTGTTACTGTCGAGTCTGTTTCAGTGAAGCTGCTCGGTATTCTTCTGTGTTGTGTGAATGAGATGCGTTTAGCTTTTAAGAGCCTTTTTAAATCGTTTATCTCGGATAAATGTGTCTGAATTTGCTCCGACGTCGCTTTTCTTCGTGTTGTTTGAATCCGTTTGCACGAAGTCTCAGGTTCACACAGGTGTAGGGAATCACAGTAACTCACCTAGCAGCAGCTAACTTAACCCTAACTATTCTCTCATCTTCTCCTCACGTTCACGACACATTGTCATGTAATGAAATGACCTTTAGACTCTTCTGAGTGTGATTCGGTTGTGTTTCATATCTTGTCGTTAAACTCTATCACAGCTCAGGTGTTCTCCCTCTTCTCACAGGTGTCTGAGTCCAAGCGAGAGCAGTTCAGGAGATATCTGGAGAAGGCCGGCGTTCTCGAAAGCTTCACCAATGGTAAGAACATCAGATCAATCCAGCTAATGAATGAACAGTTGATCTTCTGTTTCTGAACAGCTCTTCTGCTTCTCAGTCCTGGTGGCTCTGTACGAGGAAACCGAGAAACCCAACAATGCCTTGGAGTATCCTTACACCGACGTCTGGAGAAACCTGCTGCTCTCTGAGCCAGGGCTCACACCAAATCAAAGCCAGTTATCGATTGCTCAGTTTCAGGAGAAGTGTCACTCGTCTGTATAATGGCAGTGAATGTTTCATAAATAGACGCAGAAGTATATTTTAAGAGCAGGATACTTTCAGACAGCTCTAACCCTATCTGTAGGAATTCATGTCATTGTAAAGGTTTCACGTGGCTTCACTGCGCTGAGTGACAGGTGATTTCTGCACTTTATTTATTCATTAGTGAAACTGCACTTTCAGACCTGAAGTTGCAGAGATTATGAAACATGATAATGTTCACTCCAAAAGTAGATCTCTCTTATATGTGATCCTGGAGCACAGACGTAGTCATCAGCAGCAGTAGACAACAGTACACTGTATGGGTCAAAATTACACATTTTTCTTTTGACAAATCATTAGGATATTAAGATCATGTTCCATGAAGATATGTAAATGTCCTACTGTAAATATATCAAAACCCGACTTCATTTGGACAACTTTAAAGGTGATTTTTCTCTCTCTCTCTCTATATATATATATATTCAGATACATATTCCAGATTTTTAAATAGTTGTATGTCTCCTATCCTAACAAACCATACATCAGTGGAAAGATTATTTATTCAGCTTCAGATGGTTTATAAATGATGGTTTTGTGCTCAAGAGTCACATATACAATGTTTAACAGCCAGCAGGTTTAACAGGTTAAACAGCCTTAACTAACCCGCATCAGCTTCATCAAGCACCAGCTGGGCGTCGGACCCGAGGCAGAAGACGCTGAGAGTCTGCGGCTGGAGCTGAACACTTTACAGCAGAAATGTGATCAGCTGATGGAGGAGAACAAAGAGCTGAGGAGCAGGGTGAGACTGACTCAGATGCTGTGTATGAAGCGTTCTCGGTCTGAGCTCACACACTCTGTGTTTGTGTGTGTTCCAGCTGCTGCAGTACGAGCCAGCGCCGGACGGAGGAACAGAATAACTCCACACCACTTCACTTTCACACATTTCTAAACATTAGAAGTCTTTGAGTTTGTATGAGAGGCACATCTTTTTGTTGTTGTTCAACCAAATTGTGCCTGATATTTAATAAAAGCACTTTTTTGCACTGTTCCTGATTTATTCCTGATGTTCAGTGATTTATAAAACTACAAACTGTAATGTCATGCACTTGCAGACCATGCTAAAACAAGACTTTAATTTAAACCACGGTACTTAAATATAAAACATTGGAGTTTTTTATTTTAAAAAAAAGCATGGCAGGTTTCTTAGAGGTAAGCGATCACAGCAGTCACATTTCAGGACTTTTTCCCCCATGTTTTTAAAAAAATTATATTTATTCACCAAAGATTACTCAAGCTTAAGTCAGTAATACGTAAATCATTTATGTTGTTTTTGGAAACATAAAATAAGATGTTGCAAGGAAGTGATCAAATTGTCAGTCAGCTGACATCTCAAGATGTCCATCATAAATAGATGAATTAGCGCTGGATTTTGGGAAATAATCCCCATCTTTGCCTTAGGTGTCTGGGTTTGTATAAAATCACAGAATCGGCAAGATTTTTTTTTTTTTATTGTTTTTGGTTTTTAAATATATTTTATCTGCAAGGTTATATGAACTTGGATGACAGTGTTTGTATGCTGACTGCATATAATATGTATTTCTAAAATCAGCAGCATTGATCTTACTGATCGCCTCACAGCTGTCAAAGTATATATATATATATATATATATATACACACACACAATTCAATTCTATAGATAAATAAAAGTGATCTTTAAATGAGAGCAGAGGCCACTATACACATCAGTAGGCCTACAGACAATAAGATATGTGATGGTTTCATCCTTAAACATCTATGAATATGAAACCCATTAACATCCACCACTCCTCATATTAAACATTGAATATTTAGACAGTCCAGGCTGTAAATAAAGCTTTAAGTCTTGTGTTCAAAGACAGTTCAGTCAAAAATGACCATTCTTTCATCATTAACATTTCAAACCTGTATGACTTTCTTCTGCTGAATACAAATAAGACATTTTGAAGAATGTGGGCAACAAAGAGTCGATGAATACTGTTGAGAACATTAAGGGTCTGTAGTGATGCTCTAAACTGCATCACAAGGGAAATTAGAAAAGGCCATATGTCAAATCAGCACTATAGTAATATAAAGAGCTGCACCACCCAAAATTAAAATTTAGTCATTAATCACTTTTCTAAACCGGTAAAAGGTTTTTTATATGAAAAAAAAAAAAGTATTCTAATAGCTTTATAATGTTACGGTTGACGCATTGACGGCAGATGGAGCATTCAGACAACGTCTTTCATACTTTTCTTTGACAGTGTAATTGTTTGGCAGTCAATGAGACAGTCAAGAGCCTCCCGGTTTTCATCTAAAATATCTTAAATTGTGTTCAGAAGACATAAATTTTTAATTTTGGTGTGAGGTATCCCTTTAACTTGCTTCTTACCTAACTTCTTTCTCTTTAGATGTTTAACTTTACTTAAATTAAAATTAGTAACATTTTAATTAAGAGCACAATTAAACATAAATATCAGTGCCTTATATAAATTAGGCATTTACTATTTACAAATATTAAAGTTCTTAAAGGCATAGTTCAACCAAAAATGTAAATTTTTGTGAATTGCTGGCCATCATGTCGTTTCAAAGCAGTAAGGATTTCTTTCTTCTGTAGACCGTAAAAGAAGATAATTCAATAGATTTGTGTTCATACAGTAGAAATCAAGGTACAACATTTCTACAAAATGTATTTTGTGGTCAGCAGAAGTGATCCAGGTTTAGAATCACATGATGGAGAGGAAATGATGACAGAATTGATGCATTCTAACTCAAAATCAATGTCAAGTACCTTTCTATGTGACAAAACTGCATTATTAAGTGCGTTTCATTTGCTGTGAATTTAGTAATATCTATCATTGTCCTGTTTAATTTTTTCATTTACTTACTCCAAATGAAGCCCAGCAAAACATTCACAGGGAACTGGTGGAGCGTATTTGTACAGGGCTGCATTTTAAGTTCAGTCCAGCCTGGTTGGAACGACGTGAGGGCGAGTAAATGATGAGGGAATGATCGTTTTTGATCCGGACTGGTTCAGATCTGCAGGTCGCTGGCGGCTCGTCTGCTGCCGCTCGTTAGTGACGCTCGCTGTCTGTTGGGTGAGAAAGAAGGGTTCCCTGTGGATCCGTGCAGCCGTGAGCCGGAGCTGGGCTCAGAGTCTGGGCTGTCCGAGCCGTCCGCCACCGGGAGCCGCGTCAGCGGGGATCGAGTCTGGCTGCAGGGGTTGTTGTTGGAATTGCTGTTGCGCTCCAGCAGACCGGAAGGTCCCTCCTTGTTCTCTTGCCATACCTGGATGGGCACAAACACAGACGAGGGGTTAACGAGCGTGGCCGGTCCATTGCCCTGCTTCTCCAGGATTGCCATCGGGGCAGTGGCTTTACGGCCCTGAGAGTTCCTCTCGGCGAAGGTTTCCTCATCTCTCAGCGGCGGACAGTAGTCTAGAAGACCCTTCCTCAGCTTCTTGTAGGCCAGGTGCAGGATCTCCAGCAGGCTGAGGAGCAGCGAGGTGGCGGCAATGCCCTGCATGAACACCATGAAGACGCTCTTCTCCGTGGGCCTCGAGACGAAACAGTCCACCACGTTAGGACACGGCTCCCGCTCGCACTTATACAGAGGCAGGAGCTTGGGCCCGTACAGCAGGTACTGGCCCATCATGAAGCCCACCTCCACCACAGAGCGGGTCACCACGTGCGCCAGGTACGTACGCAGCAGGGGGCCCCGGAGCGGAGCCTTGTTCAGTTTCCCCTGCTCCAGCTGCCTCAGCTCCCGCTCCACCCGTCGCCGATGTACGGGCCCAAGCTCCGAGGCCTCGGCCAGCTCCAGCTCACGCCGGAGAGCTACCCGCTTGCAGTGACGCTCCTTCTCAAGGGCGCGCAGCTGGTAGATAGCATGACCCATGTAGACGAGCGAGGGTGAAGACACGAAGATGACCTGCAGCACCCAGTAGCGGATGAGCGAGACGGGGAAGGCGCGGTCGTAGCAGACGTTACGGCAGCCGGGCTGCTCCGTGTTACAGATGAAGTCGGACTGCTCGTCGTTCCACACGTCCTCAGCCGCGACGCCCAGCACCAACATGCGGAAGATGAAGAGGATGGTGAGCCAGATCTTCCCCACCATGGTGGAGTGGATGTGAACCTCCTCCAGAATCCCTCCCAGAAAGTTCCAGTCGCCCATCCTCACATGGACATCTCTGCTGCTGCAGATCAGACCACGACACAGATCTCACAATCTCAGACCAGAAATACTAAATGAACATGAACACAAAACCAGTCATCAGGGGCAGCTTTTTAAATAAAAGTTAAATAAGCTTTCCACTGATTTATTTGTACAACTTTTTGAAAATCTTAAATGTGAGGGTGCAAAAAAAAAAAAAAAAAAAAAATCTAAATATTAATAAAATTGCCTTTAAAGTTGTGCAAATTAAGTTCTTAGCATATTACTACTCAAAAATTAAGTGTTGATAGGTAGGAAACTTACAAAATATCTTTACTTAATATCCTAATGATTTTTGGCATAAAAGAAAATGGACAATGCTGACCCATACAATGGCTATTGCTACAAATATACCTGTGCTCTTACGACTGCTTCTGTGCTCCAGAGACATGATTAACTCAACACTCACCATCTGAGAAAGCTGCTCCTCTAAAACATATAAAAACGCTGAATGAGGACAAAATGTTATTCATGTTAGTAGCATGATCAAAACACATCTAATGGTCTGAAAGCAGCAGCTGTTTTTCATTTGACCGGACGCAGGGGTTTGACAAATCTAGGTCGCTGCTGACTTTATATCCCGGCAGAAGTAATCGATGCGATGTGTTGCTGTGCCTCTGTAAAGGCCTGCGGGTCAACTGGACGATGAAGAGATGGTCCTGATGTAGCGTGACAACCACATAACATAAGATGGACACCAGGAATGTTTTTTTCCTAAGGCACGTTTAAAAAGGAATTAAATGTCCTAACTGAACTACGGTCTAATCCTGGTTTAGACTAAACCTGTGAAAGCAGGTCTAGGTTTTTTTTAGTGATGTTGGCTTCTTCTGTTCCTCAAGCATGTGAGTTAGCAACAGCGCTGTGAGTATCTAGCTCTCCATCTATCGACGCTTATTATCCTAATTAACGATCAATCGGTCATGTCCGATTTCATACATGAACTGTTCTCAAAATCCAATCAAGGTTTTCCCTTAAGCCGACGTTTGTCGATGTTTTTAAACCCTTCATTGACCTATCGATGACAGCGGGGTGGTGCTTCGGCATCTCTGGACCAATCAGGGGTCCCATGAGGTGGTGGATTGTGGGATGGATTTTCAGTGGCATGCGAGCAGGTTCATTGATTTGGCAGCGGCTGTTCTCTTACACGCAAGCGCTGATGATCATCTAGTGCTGAAGGATCACATGCTCAGGGCTAGATTTATTTGACACGTGTCAAAGGGCACTCATGTAGAAAACATCAGTGTTTCATCACAACACAAGATGAGACCATAAATAACTGGCTCGTCTACAATTCCCCTCATGTCCCTTCAAACCTGTAGAAGCTTATCTGCCACACAAGAGATTATATTGACTTTCATATGTTGTATTTTTATTTTTTTTTTTTAAATATCTTTTGTGTGACACGTCTGCACTCTTAAAAATGTGTGTTATCAATTTCCAAACGCTTTAAATTCTTTACAGCTGAAAAATAATTAAATTTGTAATGATTAATCCTAAAAAACCAAAACCACAAGCACACATTGTTCCAAATGAAGCATAATTTACTTCAAAATGGTCAGGAATTGAGATCTGAGGATAAACTGGAACATTGACAACAACATAGTGATGCACAAGAAATTTATTTCATTCTGAGGTTATATGTAAAAGGCCTGCAGGTTTTACAATAAAACACATCTGAGACACTCATGGAAGACCGTTTTTAAATGGATGGCCATTACTGGTCAACTAAAAAAAAAAAAAAAAATCTCATACAAAAATATTGAAGCGATTTTGTAAACTAAACCGCACAGACTTCATCAGCGCAAACGCTAACAGATGCGTGCACTGATCTCCTCTGCTTATTAAAAGATACAGACAGACGGCTGTCAGTCGCAGACATTCACGCAGAACACATAACCTAAAGCGGTTCGGATTGGCTCTAGTGCCCCCAGGACTTGCGTCCGGCCCAGGAGCGGGATCTGGAGCGGGAGCGGGAGCGGGATCGGGATCTGGATCTGGAGCGAGTCTGCATCTTCTCCTCGGTGGCATCTGGACTCTCTGTGTGGAGTTGGCTGGTTTCTTGTGGGCTTCTGGACTTGGACCTGGAGCGAGACTGAGCTCCGCCCCTGCTCTTAGAGTGGGCGGGGCTACGGCTTCGGCTTCGGTCGCGTGCAGACGGCCTGTGCCTGTGGGAGTCACATGATCATGAACACAGTCACATGACAGACAGAGAGTTACACGAGGGTCCTTAACTGTCTCGCTGTTATACGCTAGAAGGCGCTATCACGCATCTGAATCTAACTGAATATGATCCAGATGTAGCATTTGATAAAAATTGATAATTTCTCAGCTTTTTTGCTTTTTTTATGAAACCCACCAACATTCAAGTGTTGCTAAAAACAATGCTTGAAGTTAGAATAAAATAGACTTTTTGTTTTAACGTAGAGGGTCTGATCTTTATTTTGATGCATGGCACGATCAGATGTTCATACAAAATTCTGGGGCCATGAAATTTTAGGGAAAAATCAGCAAAAACGCTGGCAGTGGCTGACAACTTTTTTCAAAAACGCTGACAGGAAAAAAGCAAAGTGAGAAAAAAAAATGCTTATATAAATATAAAAATGCTTTCACTGATAGATTTTTTAAAATATCATCCTGTTCATAACCACCAACAGTTTAAGCTTTTTCAGGATTTCTACGTGGAAGATTCAACTTGTGATGACGTTCAGCAACATTTTCCACCATGAAGAGAGAAAAAAGAAAAAAAAAATTAAAGAAGTTTGACTTAAAAAAACCCAATTCTGAGCAAGAAATAGTGAAAGTATAAAAACAACCTTTACTTTCTTTTTTTAGAACACAAACGGATCACCTGCGAAACTGAACGTGATAATGCGTAGCTTGTCAGTGATCTGTGTATTAACTAGCGCTCCATTTGAAAAGAGGTGACGGAGATTGACCGCTAATTGAAGAACCGGCTTTACTGACCAGATGTACATCAATATAGCCATATCTATATTCTACACATAGCTAGCCATGAATCATCCTGCTTATACCTTGAACACTTGCAAGCATTTTCAAGCTAAAGCTGTTCATGTTGTTTCGCAGCACAATATTTCACCTGAAGGGTAAAAAAATGACGGTTCAGTTACCATTAGATTATTTATTTAATTATTTAAATTATAGCATTTATTTGAGTTCATTATCGATTGAAAGAGAGAGAGAGAGAGAGATGACTGCGCGTCTTTCTACAAACAATGAAGCTGTGTTACTTTAAAAACAGTGATTTTACACCGTGTTACTGAGGAATATAATGTAGGGATGTAGTATCTAGGCCAGGGCTATTCAATTAGTTTCATTTGAGGAGTACTGAATTGAAATTTTGAAGGGGGCCAAGGGGTTGGTGGTCGTCCCCATCTCTTTCTGAGGGGCCTTTAAAATTAGAAATAAAATTTAAATGCATATTCAGCAGTAAAATGAACAATTATTAACACCAACATCTTTAAAAGATTAACATTAGTGCTGTCTGTGAATCGATTGATTAAAATAAACTAGGGTTAAAAAAAAACAACTAATTATTCACATTTTTCTCTAATAGTAATTAACTGCATGTATAGTATAATAATAATGTAATATATTTATATATATTTTTTTATATATAATTTGACATTGAACCTCCAAATTAACGTAGAAACAATATAAAGACGGTATATTTTAAATCCGTTTAATGGCATCTTTTTACTAAGTAGCCTATTATTAATAATGGCCAGTATTTTTAATGCACTGTTAGGCCTACTACTGATGTCTCTATTAAATGCATTTTCCCCTTAATTTTAGCAATTCAATGTTACAGTGCAATTGAAAACCATTATTTTTTACATTTTACATAAGTGAACTTAAAACAATCCTCACATAAACTATAAATTGCATATGAATAAATTAATATTTACTCAAGCTACAACACTTAATCAGCGATTATAGAGCAGAGTGATTTCTTTTCTTTTGTTCTGTGATTTACATCAATGACGGACTTCATCAGATTTCACTTTAAAACCTGACGTAAATGACTTGTCTGTAACACATCCGATTTTCTCTCAACTCTTTACGGTCATTTAAGACTTTATAACTCATTTAGACTTATAAAGTCCCCGCATTTTGACATAATGTGTTCTTGTTCATTGAAGCACTACTGGAACGATGTCTGAAGCAGATTAGAATAACTACAGCCGATTGCGGTCTTCAGACTACATTTGATAATCACCTTCGTCCAGTGTTGTGCTATTTCTCAACAGAAGTTATGACCGACATCACTGCCTTTATACTCCTTAAGCTAGAATTGTGGATATGTCATGACCACCGCACACAAGCGCTTATCAACGCTGCCTTCTATTGATGTCTCTCGTGGTTGTGAAACAACGGCCCGGGCAAATGTTGCCACCTTGTGGACAAACTAATTACTGCAAAAACAGTTTAAGGTGTAACGTGCCACCTGTGCGTACCCGGGCTGGATTTGCCCCGCGAGCCGCCAATTGAATAGCCCTGATCTAGGCTACTTTATTCATAAATGGAAGTGTGTGCGTGAGTGAGGGATGTGTGTGTGACTGATATGTGTGTGCGTGTGGATGTGTGCGTGTGTGTGATATGTGTGTGCGTGTGTGCATGCAGATCAGTTAAAGCAGCTCATTAATTTAAAATGGTGATTAAACTGACTTGAAACTGCCTGTGCATTAAAGGGTTTTACTGCGGAGCTGGTAGCCAATCAGAACGCAGTATTCAGACAGACCATGCTGTAGAGCAGGGTTTCTCAAATCTTCCCCTGGAGATCTGATGCCCTGCAGAGTTTAGCTCTAACCCTGATCAAACACACCTGAGCATGCTAATCTAAATCATTAGAAAATCACAGGTAGGTGAGGTTGATCAGGACTGGAGCTGAACTCTGCAGTGGATCGGACCTCCAGGGGAAGATCTGAGCATCTCTGGTGTAGAGGATAGTAACGAGTGAGCTCAGGTGATCATGACGTACCTGTCGTGTTCTGGGCTGCGTCTGCGGTGTGTTTTTCCTCTGGACCTGCTGAGAGAAGCACAAGGTTAGTGTCCTGCTCCGCAGACTCAGAGATGATGTGACGCTCACTCGCTCACTCTCTAGGGCTCTGGGACCGGCGCCGGCGTCTGTCGTAGGATGGGCTGCGTGATCTGCGTCTGTCGCGGCTGCGCGAGCGTCTGCGCCGATCGTAGTCCTCGTATCGTGAGCTGCGAGGAGACTGACGCTCCTTGGACTTCATCTGCCCCGGCGCTGACAAACACAAGACAGATCCATCACAACTAGTCCTGGCTGCTTCACCAATCCAGAAATGATGTTTGATTCTCTCTCAAGTGCACTCTGAGTGTAGTGTTGAGCAGCAGAAATAACTGAGTCATAAAAGCCTTCTGAGCCGAGGTGAAACTACAGACTCTTCAGGGATCTTCTTCAGCATCTGAGTGTGTGAAAAAACTAGAGCAGAGCGCTGTTCATCTGCTGTTCAAATATAACCTCAGAATCGACTCCAGAGAGAATCACCATGCATTCAGAACATCTCAGAAACAATCCTGCATTGATTTATCATCAGTCTCCTCTCAGAGGCCTCACACTCACTCTTGCGGTCTCCCTGAGCGAACTGGATCTCAATCTGTCGGCCGCAGACCCACTTCCTGTCCAGATTGAGCAGAGCGTCCTCCGCATCCCGGACATCCTCGAACCAGCTGTGCTGTTAAGGGCTCCAACAAACAGCCTCAACTCTCACACACACAAACAAACACACAAACAAACAAACAAACAAACAAACGCACGCTCACACATTGAAAGACACACAAACACTGACAGACACACTCAGACCAATAGGGCTGGGTAAAAAAATATATTTATCTTAAATTTCAATCGATTCTCATTTTTACGAAATGATATTGATTCTTAAATGCCAAGAATTGATTAGTCGGCTCTGTTCTCAGTTTCTCGGTTTTTTCATGCATCTGTCAAATTTGAGATTTTGGGCTTTTTGGTTTATCATGAAGTGTTTTTTTCTTCAGGCTAGTGGAGAGAAAACACCTAAAAGACACTTAAGAGTTTCTTTTACAGCACTTTATTTGTTTCAATAGATTTCAATTACAGTAAATCATTTTAAAGGCCGTTTTCTCAAAGTGAGTTTTTTTTTCCTGAGCCATAAATCTCTACTTCAGCAGCACATACACACCAAACTTTACATTTGTATTCCCGAAGATTATATTCTTTTTAGAAAATATTTTTATATCTGTTCTATTTCTGAGTTATGGAGTGACAAAAATGAGATCCCTCTGTAGACACATTTGACTCTAATACTGAATTGCACTGAAACTGACTTCAACCAGCGATCAGATTTTTGTTTAAAAAATTTAAGCAAATTGTCGCCTCATTTGCATATTTAAACCTAAATTTGCGCGAATCACTCAAGTTGAAAAATCGGAACTTTGGCGAAGATTCGCGGCGTGTTAACCAATCAGGTGCTTGCTCTAGTAGTGACGTGATTACTAGCGAGCGGAGGCAGAATTCAGAAACTATGGAGGACAAAATCATCGTCGCTGTATGTGGAGGAGCTGTACGATACATAGAAACAGGAATAAAAAGGAAATAAATACTAGATTCATTAAACCAAAGTTTGTCTGAGATATACCCCAAAAAAACATTTTTTACCTCATGTTTAACCACTACAGAGACTGGAAGCGCCTGGCAGAAGCCCCTCCCATGAGGCGTATTCAAGTTTGTTGTGAAGGGAATTTCACGCGCGAGTTAACTCGAAATTTTCAAGCGTCCAACTACGTGCGAACAGCGTAATTTATTCGCGCAAGTCACATCTGGTGTGAACGTAGGGTAAGATTTAAAATTCTGTCCATTTGATTGGACAGAAATTCTTCAAAATTCTGCAGTGACAGATCGCTGTAGCGTGAACTGATCATCTCCTCCACTTTAATACTAGTTATATAGGTATATAAATTATATAACTGTAACTATTATTGTAAACATTTAAGTGTAATTTTAGCAGTTGTATAGCCTACAAATCACTTTAGTCTTCTCCTTTTATAGTAATGTAGTACCAACTGACTCTCATGCAGATTTTAGAGATTTAGCATGTACTGCACCTGATGCGTCCAAAATAATCAATACTGAATCAAATTAAATGTAATTGGTGATTGAATCGAATCACAAGCTTGTGAATGAGAATCGAATGCTGAAATGTTAAGACCCAGCCCTACAAACGAACACAGGCTTGTGTCGTGAATCAGAGGATACTGGAGTTACCTTAACCTTCATCTTTACGTTCTTTAAAAGCCGCTGCCGCTCGTCTCGACCCATATTGCCTGTGTCTTTCGGAGCTTTAAACTGCTTTGGTTTCTCTGTCTTGGCTTTAGTCCTACTCTACTGGGCTCTTTACCTGTGTCTTTGTGCCGGGCTCTGCCAGGGGCCGCCGCTGCACAGTCTGGGCAACAACAGAGAGATCAGGGTTAACAACCGCAGTCAAAGGATATTGAATGTAGGCGAATCCTCGCGGCCGGCGTGAATAGAAGTCCAGGGGGATGTAGACGTCTGCGACGGGCCCGTATCGGCCGAACTCTCTGCGCAGATCCTCCGGCCTGAACCAGAAATAACATCTCACTCTCTGAGAGAGTCACCAAACTGAGCCCGGACACACTCACACATGCTGCTGGTTTACTCAGGAGAGCTTTGTTCTTCAGCAGAGGACTGAAGACCAAGCTTAGCTAAATCTGCGCTCAGTGGTGAATCCTTTGAGAGTCAAGGAAAGCAAACCAAGCAACCCAGAATGAATCCCTGCGGCTCCTGGTGATATATCTAGGTCTTATGAAACAAAACGATCACTCTGTGCAAGTGACCGAACATTATTTACCACATTATTACTGTAATCCAGAGCCTCAGAGTTAAGATACACTTATCAAAGATCAACTGAGTGAAAAAGCACACTTCCATAATGTACTTAAAGTGCTCTGTTTTTGCCCACTGATTTTGTACTTAGTATACTAAAAATATTTTTAGTAATTCTTATGATATACTTAAGATCAACCACTCTCACACTGTGAAAGTAAAGTAAAATGCACATTTAACATACCATCTCTGTATGTAAAAACGTATTTAGTTACTACTCGTTATACACTTAAACCCATCTTTTGTATACTACAAGTGATAACTAAACCCCCTACCGTATTAAGAGTGTGCCGCTGCACGTGTTATTACTGTTTCCGCTCTCATACACCGAACGGGGCATTCTGTATGTGCTTTCAGATTAAATACAGTGATCCAGAACAGGCAGTCATCTAATCATCTTTCAGACCAGTTTTCTTCACACTGTGATGTGATCTAATCACTAGCCCCCTGAGCACACGTGAGCTGCAACTAAGGATTCATTTCATAATCGATTAGTTTTTCGATTAATCAAACCTGTTTTGTTTTTTTTAATTGACAAAAAAATACCAAAAAAAAACCATTGTGCAATGTCCTTTAAACAAACATGTCAACTGTATGCTATGAAAACAGTGCTTAATGTCCTTTAACATCATAACAGCTTGTATTCTTGCTGGCATTATGTACTTTTTACTGTAAACAGGAAGAGAAAAGTGCTTGCCAATTTTTTATAACAGCAATAATTATATCACTAGAAATAGCCAACTACTGTTAGTAAAGAGCTTACGAATATTAACCCTATCACTACCACGGTTAGTTTAGCTTACATGACTTCTTGAAACCATACATACACTTGTTTTACACAGAACCATAGCAAACAAATCAAATAAAGTCAGAAGTCTTCACATTACAATATTTTAGTACAGGTTGGCACTGAGAAATATCAGGCCTGTTTACACCAGTAGAGTGTTTTACAATGAAAGCGATCCTCGTTCACACTGGCGTTTTCACTGTACTTCAGAAACGATCTACACTACATGTCACATGACCATTCATATCTATGGGTACAACAACACGGATGATGTTATTGTTCACACGGTCATCGAGGATCAGCAGAGAGAACGTGAGCAGCCACAACATCGTTTCCAAAGTCTCCGTTTTGCTCCGTTTACACTGAAACACTACCCCAGAGTTTTCAAACTAAAACTGGGTCTGCAGAGTTTTCAAAAGTCTCCGATTTCAAGGGTGGAAAACGCCGGAGTCGTGTAAATGATAGACGTAACCGCAGCGAAACTAAAAGGGATTACTGTAGTGTAAACGGGCCTCAGACTTGGTTGGGCTGATGTGATTTCACTGTAATTATTCGTCCTGTTTTTGAGAAGACCCTCTCTTAGGAGACCGATGTTGCAACAATGCAGAGTTTTATCGATTAGTTGCTGCAGTCCTAATGTATTCCTCTTATCGGTATCATTTTTTTAATCCGATATAAGTCTGATAATATCGTGCATCCCTACTTTAAGTGCATTATGGAAGTGTACTTTTCTCTTAAACCTGAGATCTCAAGCTAATGAAGACTAGTTTATTCACATGTCAAACATCACATTTCACATCATTAGGCTCTGGATTACAGTAATGTGGTAAATAATGTTCAGTTTCACTTCATAAGACCTCAATACATCGTCAGGAATCACAGGGATTTGTTTTCTAGTGCTTGATATCAGTTTTTGGCTCTCAAAGTGCCGGTACCCATTGACTTGAATCACCTTCTTCACTGTTTCTCTGAAGAACAAAACTCGGATGACTTGAAGAAGAGTAAACTTACAGCAAAGGATCATTTTTGGGTGAAGCGTCTCTTTAAAAGAGAAGAAACCCTGAGTGCCGAGGGTTTTAAAGCAATATTCTGAGTTAATCACACGGTAAACGTGTTCCACAACATGTGCAGCAGGTTAGTCCTGATTAAAAGAAACACAGCCTTCTGGCTCATTGATCCTCGATAGAAACAGACGAATTACTCTGAGATACACTCCTGGAGGACTTCAGATTAAACGTGAAGCTCGCTGTAAGAAAGTATGTTTTCTTAAATGTTTATCATATAAAGATGCATGATATAATATTACAAATGAGCTGGAAAATATTGCATAATCTAAATCTAAACGTTATTATTTTAAATCAACATTTCGGGCATTGTGTTCTCATGGTGACTTAACTCTAAACTTGTAATTTACACAGAAATGAAACTGAAACTAACATTAAAGATTGTTTTGCTCCATTCATTGCCAGCTTCTTTTCTAGAAATTAAACTTCTGCTCTCATTTTCATTATTTTCTGTCCCAGAATATTCCTTTAAAGCCTCAGTTAAACAAAAGTCTTCAAGACATGAAGTAAACAGTCTTCTCATGATCTTATCCTTGTGTTTCTGATCATCATAATGCTGCTTTATGGATCAGTCTTTCTACTCAAACAGCTTTTATTGACGGACTGTGTGAAAAAAACTAACTTAAGCTGATTATCTGAAGATAAACACACTAACTTTGTTTCTGAAATACATAGAATTACTTTACAGCCCATGAAAATAACTATTTGTAAAGAAAACATATAATTAAACAAATATAAAAATGATTACTATGATGAGGATGAAGATGGTGAAGATGAAGATGATGATGATGATGATAATAAAACGTCGCGCGTGAGCTGAGCGCGCGAAGCACAATAAAACCCATGCAAACACGCAATGTTAAGCATCGGAAATACAGTATTATAACCAACAGATTAAACATCTTTGCACAGAGACATCAGCTTAATTAATTACAAATATAAGCGATGTGTGAGCTCTTATGGAAGCCTGAATGAATAAAGTTTGACTCACCGGGACTCGTCGGAAATATTGCGGACGAACAGAGAGCTGTTCGGTGGTCTCATGTACCGAGACATTGTAATTATGATTAAAGTCTCTTATGTTTGTTAACGCTAAATATAAATGACTTTTAAGAATAATTTCTATCTAAAATCTCCCTCGCTCCACGCGGTTCTGTGTCGCTTTTACTTCGGCGGCATCGAAGCGTTCCACAGCAGCTCTTCACTCCGCAGCGCCGCCTAGAGACGCGCTCCAGCACTGCATTACGCGCCTTAAAGGGACAGTTCAACCAAAATGGAAGATTCTGTCATTCATTCATTCACTCATGTCGGTCCAAAGCTTCGTTCATCTTCTGAGCACAAATAAGATATTTTTTATATTTTTAAGATATTTTTTATCCCCCCGACCTTTCTCTGTCGTTAATGCTCAGACAGTTTACACTGCACAGGTCTGTGGTGTCCACCTCTGATACCACACGGTCACTAGGGTTGCAAAATTCGGTGCGCCACAGATTCAACACCGATCAAAAAAAAAAAAATTATATATTTCCAAAATTCCCAAGCTTAACTTACCATGGAAATTTACCGGAAACTTTCCGCCCCTTTGCAACCCTAACGGTCACTGTATGTATGTAACGGTCACGGTCAATGTGTTTATTTTAGCCACATCATACATGTTTCTGCGGTATCTCTATGTGCTGCTTCTGTAAAGATACACGCATATGCCTCCTTTGTATAAATATATCTAAAATCCTTCAAATCTCACCAAAATCCATTGACATTGACTAGCCAGCTAATCCGGCTTCATGGTACAGGCCCCTGGTCTACAGCGTCCAGCAGTCATCAGTAAAACAATGTGTTATTGGGCGGGGTCAGGTTGTACCTGTTTATTTTACAGTGGTAGGACATTTTAATGAGGGATTTTGCACTGTAAATAGCCTATACTATTGTCTAATAAGAATCTTCTGTAAAGTTACATTGAATTATTTTACGTATTCACAGACGCGAAGCAGAAACCCGCAGTGGGACTTTTTGATTGTCAGACAATAATTTTGTGCTACGCTAGGAATTCTGATGAGGTAGGGTTAGGACAAATCGACAGAACACCGGCCAAAGTAGAACATAGGAGGAAGTTATGCAAATTTAATTCAAATTACTAATGAGTCCATTCTTTACTTTGGGAGACATTAACTTTAATAATCGCACACTTTACAACAAAAAACGTTAATGGTTTAAACATAGACTGTAAAAAAGATGGACGACGCGCCTTCATTCACTTCCATTGAAGCAAATTTGAATTTGCTGTTTACAAATCATTAAGTTTTTGTCCATCTAAGAATAATAAAATAAATGAATAAAATATGAACCTAAATTTAACTACAAATCTTCTTAACAGTGTTGTTTACTCTTCTCAGACAAACCCGGGTTTCTCAGAAAATATATTGTACATACCCTAATTTCAGAAATCAAAGTTAGTAGTGACAGTGTCATCGCGCCAATGTGTTCTGCGGTAAGAAGAAGATAAAACAGCAAGAACCGCTGTTGCTGGACGAACATGGACTCGCTAAGTGTGTCTCATGAGGTCAGAAATGCTTCATGCACACTTGGGATGTTCACACCCATTTCAACACTTGAGCCAAAAACAGGAAATACGTCATTTAAGTAGTTAAGTGGTCAAGTGTAAGACTGCAAATGTGGGTATTTGGACAAAGCCTCAGTTTCACCCAACATGTGTGTTTTTAATCGATCAAATCAGTGAATCGTTTGAATGAATCACCTTGATCTTCTGGCCATCCATGATGTTGAACTCGCTCTCAGTGCCGATAGTAAAGCTGTTTGTGTTGCTCCTCAGAGGAGTTTTCACACAGATGATGAACTCATCTCCGTTCTGCTGAATGGTGGTCAGAGGTTTGACTTCATTCATCATTTTGATGTAAATCGCTGGAGCAGCTGCTCATAAAACACATGAAGAACATATACAGGAATACACCAGAGAAAAACTGGCCAAGTACTGAAACACTGAGAAATACGATGTCCTTCCTCAGCATTTTACATATCTAAACATCCCTAAATCAACATACTTTTATTACAGAAACAAAATAGCTTACGAGATTAAGTATTGTTTTTTGAAAAAGGCGTAAAAAACAAAACATCTGCCAATCTGCCATTAAACCCAACTTTCAGACAAAACAAGATTATGGTTCTGAACCCCATTAACAGATAGTTTCTCAATCAATTTTGATACGGTAAACAAGATCTGGTTATTGTGCTCGTCAAACACTCGTGTTAAGATATTTGTACTGGAAAACAAGACTCAAACACTGAGAAAGAACATTATTTGTGTGTGTAAATCTTCCAGTATGAAGTGATGTGACTCACAGATGGCTCTGAGGAACTCCTCTGTGTTCTCCTGCTCATAGAGTTTCCAGCTTCCACTGAAATCCACAGCCATCCTCAAGCAGCGAGCTCCAGATCTGATCCTGAGCTTCGTTACTGTGTTTGTGAAGATTTAGCTAATGAGTCTCAGGAGATCTGAGTGTTTGAGTCTCCACAGCGATGCTTCAGTCTCAGAAGAGTGTTTTCATACACACACATTACTCTGAAACACAGCAAAGGTGTCTGTAACACCTGAAACACAGGGCCATCAAAACTCCCTGAAGACAGAGCAGATAGGACTCAAAGCCTTGGGGTCAGTGATATCTGTTTTGCTGCATTTTATCAAAAATACAGCAAAAATAGTGAAATATTACTACAGTTTTCTGTGTGAATATGTGTTAAAGTGTAATGTATTTCTGTCATGTTCAGCTGTATTTTCAGCATCATTACTCCAGTCTTCAGTGTCACATGATCTTCAGAAATCATAATAATATACTGATTTACTGCTCAACACACATTTCTGATTATTATCAGTGTTGAACACAGTTGTCCTGCTCAATATTTTTGTTGAAACTGTCATACATTTTATTTTTCAGGATTCACAGATGAATAGAAAGTTCAAAAGAACAGCATTTATTTCAAATAGAAATCTGTTGTAATGTCACACAGGACCTCAGAGAGCACAGGAGTCTCTCACACACAGAAGCCAGAGTTTGATCATCTTCCAGCAGCTCTGCTCCTCAGGGTCTGTGATGGATAAGCTCCTCGTCCTCCTCCAGAAGATGCTCTGGACCCGGCTCGCTCTGACCTCGACGAGGCTTCTGCTCTTCCAGAGAGAACTTGACCACACTGGGCTTCCGTCTGACGCTCTCATCTCCAGCACTGACACGGTCCAAGAAGAAGGAGTCGGATCTGAGACGCTCTCCTGACTCCAGCCTTCTCACCGGAGGAGCAGGAACCGTCAGAAAGTGGCTCATCTGTGAGAGTCAGACACACACACACAGACACACACACACACACACACACAGACAGATATAAACACACACACACACGCAGACACACACACACACACACACACACACACACACACACACAGACACACATAGACACACACACACACACACACAGACACACACACACACACACACACACACACACACAC
>JAUCMR010000142.1:2210526-2226924 GCA_032357425.1 Enteromius argenteus | reverse complement strand
GGTCAGTGTAGGACAATACCACATACAGTCTGTACAGTATAAACACCATTACACCTATGGAGAGACCCCATAAATCAGTCAGTTTTTTCTGTGGACAGTTCATCAGTCTGCAGCGGTGTTTGTGTTAATCATGCACAGATCCTCCAGCAGAGGGCAGCTCTCTTCAGATCAGACACAGATAGGAATATAATATTGATTCAAAGCAGCTTCACAGATATAACCAGAGAAACAACAGTGTTAGTGCTGTACGGTTCATCAGATATGATGCAGAAGACAGAGGCATTATTCAGATCAGGTTTTGCTCTCGTCTGATAGTGTCTGCAGTTATATCTGAATATATTATGAATGAATGAATATTATATTTCTAAATTTCTCAGTTTAGTGATCTCCATTAGGTGAAGGTTATCTAGTTCACAGTTAAACCTGACGTCGTGTCTTCATCAGGCATTCTTGAAGGTGATGTACGTTTAGAATATTTTGACCTGATTCAGTGAAAGTGAACCAGGATGATTTTTAATGTTTTTAAAGAAGTCTCTTCTGCTCACTAAGCCTGCTTTTATTTGATCCAAAATACAGCAAAAACTGTAAAAGTGTCTGAAATATTTTATACTATTTAAAATAACTGCTTTCTATATTTCACTGTGATGTTCAGCTCAATTTGCAGCATCTTTACTTTTCTGAAGATCATGTGACGCTGAAGACTGGAGTAATGATGCTGAAAATACAGCTGAACATCACAGAAATAAATTACACTTTAACACAGATTCACACAAAACAGCTGCTTTAAATACTAAAATATTTGACAATGTTTCACTGTTTTTGCTGCATTTTGAATCAAATAAATGCAGGCTTGAAGAGACCTCTTTAAAAAATCTTACTGTCACCATTTATCTAACGTGTTCAGTGTTGTTGATTAAAGGAGATAAAACAACATCAAAGTCCTGTGCTGGAGGAGAACGAGAAGAAGAAGAAGATCCAGAGCTTTGTTTTTTTTGTTTGTGACAATCTAATTAACACTCTCCACACAGACAGAACCCATGTATTATTAACTGTGAGTGTTTGTGTGTGTGTGTGTGTGAGAGTGTGTGTGTGTGTGAGTGTGTGTGTGTGAGAGTGTGTGTGTGAGAGAGAGTGTGTGTGTGTGTATGAGTGAGAGAGTGTGTGTGTGTGTGAGAGAGAGTGTGTGTGTGTGTGTGAGTGTGTGTGTGTGTGTGTGTGCGTGTGTGTAAGAGAGAGAGCTCCTGCAGTGTCTGCTGGTCATTAGACAGCAGCAGGTTCAGTGGAGACTGTCTGGGTCTGTGCTTCTTATACATCTGAATATATTCAAGACACTACAGGTAAAATCTGTCACGTACTCGTCTATTTTGGAAAGAAAGCATCCAAAACACAATGAAGTTTTTAGTTTATTGCATTTTATGTATTTCATGCACATATTTTTCATTTACACAATAAATAATATTTCATTCACATTGGTTTATAACATTTTACTCCTAAATCATGGTGAAAATGTTTGTTTTCTTTCTGTTGACAGTATTTTCTGATTCATGAGTGATAAAAGAAATCAACTCTGGAAACACCTAAAACAAAATCAGACATGAATTCTGAACTAGTATTCAGATTTAATAAGATAATTGCATCATTTGCATATATACATATTTCAGAAATCTTGCAAAACAAAAAATGTTAGCAGTTCTGAATGCAATCAGTTAGCATCTTACTCTCAGTCTGAAACTAGAAATCAGTATTAGACAGTATTGATCATTTATGGGCATATTTTTCAAGAAAGTACTGTTGTGGGACTAAAAACATGATTTTGACATTTATTCACAAGAAGAAGTGAATCCATGAGTCTGAATAAATGTCTTCTCCTGCATGATCATGTCTGATAAAGTGTGTGAAGAACTGAAGATGATGAGGGAGCGTCTCATTGCTCTGTCTTCATTATAACACATGATTATATACTGATGATGACCTGTTGTAGTTCATTAGTGTCCCTGCAGCACAGGTGTATGTGTAGAAATAGACAACAATATGCTGTATGGGTCAAAAATCTTGTTCTGTGAATATATATATATATATATACAAACTTAATTGATTATGCATTGCTAAGAACTTTAAAAGTGATTTTTGTCAAATAGATTTTTTTGCAGCCTCGGGTTCCAGATTTTCTAATAGTATCGCTGTCCTTACAAACCAGACATCAGTGAAAATATTTTTTATTCAGGATTCATATGATGTATGAACACACTTTGATGAGACTGCTCCTCTCACGTCCGGTCTGGTGTGTTGTGGGATGAGTGTGAGTCTGGAGGTGAACACAGTGATAAACAGACTGCTGTGTGTGTGTGTGTGTGTGTGTGTGTGCTGGAGTATTTATAGTTCGTGTTCATTGACGTATAAACTCTGAATGAAAGCACTGGCGCGCCTCTGACGTACCGGATCATGTGTCGGTTACCGTAGATTTCCCGTGCTCGACTTTTTCTTCGGTTCTCGTCTTCGCCCCGGTGTTGATCCGAGCACCTCTCTCTCTCTCTCTCTCTCTCGCTCGCTCCCGGAGGCTCGACGCGCTTCCAGAAGGTGAGTTTTGGTGTTTTAACCCTCTATTAGAGATAAAAGTTTGTGGTAGAAGCGGAGCGCGGAACTCGTTAGCCGGTTAGCCGCGCTCCCGCGCGCTCCTCCCGGGCCTGGACGCGACCGACACCGGCGGCGCTGAACAGAAGGCTCCCGGTGTCCCGCTCCGGTCCGAGCCGGCGTTCGCGGAGGTGCTCGGTGCTCCGCTCTGTCTGACCGTTCCGAGTCTGTTCAGTCTGTGTTTAGAGAGTAAAGAGCGTTCGGGATGAAGTTGTGTTTAGAAAACAACCGACTGAGTGAATGAATGACCGCATCATCATCATCATCATCTTCATCACGAGTGTATGAAAGATTAGTGTAATTGTGTTTAATCTATAGGATGATGTTCAGCTCGTCAAACACGACACGTTTTAAAACTTTTCACAGCCTCAACGATTCAGAAACCACACCTTTACAAAAATTCAACTAAAAACATTGTGAATGTCATCCTGAAGTAATAAAATTTGTTTACTGTGAAAACAAAACCAGATCAAACTGCAACTTCTGTAGAACGTTTTATTTGGATGTTAAGCTGAAATAATGCGCACTTTAGTGTAAGATGTTAAAATGATCAGCTGAATTAGGACACTTTATTGTCATTACTCATCCTGAATACAGTCTGAAGAGTTCAGATGCAGATGCTTATGTTCAGATATTTCTCTTTAATCACAAAGAAAAGAAGCTGCTTGTGTCGTGAAAGTGAAACTACTGAACACAAGAGCCTGATAAAACCGCTCATTATAAAAGACATTATGAAATGGCCCCTGGGGGCTTCTGTATGTGAACTCTGGACATAAACTCGTCGTGATTCTCCTCCTCTCTGCTTCTGTCGTGACGATGATTTGCTGAGTAAATCTCATTCTGCCCGATCACGCGTTTCCAAGGTAACAGCTGTTTCACTTCTGTAGATCACATGACCAGGTGTGAGGACTTCAGCACGCGTATCACACCAACACGATACTCCTGTTCAGGAGGAACATGAACGAATAGAAAACCATTGCACACTAATAGAATATAACTAACATCTTGCTTTAGTTTACAGCGAGAGAAGGCTCCCAGCTGATTTTCTTTAATGCTTGAAGGATTTGTGAGATTGTTCCTCTGGTCTCTGTCTCCAGGAGTCTGCTGAGACGATGCTGAGACGCTCTCCGTCCGTGAGGTCCGGGAAGATCACAAACCCCCGGTAGGCCTGCTCTGGCGGCTTCATTTTGATTGGATGATGCTATTCTAATGGGCGGGGTTTGCTGGGAAACGATAATGCACTCACAGCTGCGGTGCTGAACCGGAATCATGAAGCAGCGGGAATCTGAAGAAAACACCCCCCAATAATAATTATAGTTTACATGAAGCCCACTTTAGAAGCAATAAGATTTTTTTTTTTTTATTAAGTTTTTATGACACCCCAAAGACTGAATTAAATATGTATTCTGAATGAAAATTAAAATTCCACACGCAAGTCTAGAAATGACAAAAAGCATAAATTCATGATTAGTTTGTGAGGCAGAAATGAGCTGTTGTCTGTGTGGGACTTCAGATTCATTACAGGTAAATAGCAGACAAGTTTATTGATAAAGCTCATAACACAAGGATAATTCAAAGTGATGATTTAAAATTGAATTACACTAATGAAGAACTAATGAGAAGGAGAAACATTACAGGCACAAAGCATTGCAGAGAGAAAAGCTGCTTTATGTAAAATACATTATTATTTGTGAAATATGTTTAACCCATGTGTATTTATAGTTTAATTATTGTTATTGTGCTTAGTGGAGATGCATATAAATCCAATTATTTCTATAAAAACAGAAGTATAGAACAGTAGAAGATAAGCGTGTGCTTTCGTCTCTCCGTATCTTTATTCTTCGAGAAGGCGTTTGAAGGCGAGTCAATATTGAGTTTGGCTGTGGACAGAATTCCTGAGCTGGAATCAATCTGATTGGATGAGCGGGTGGGGGCGGGACTCTGTGCTGCGCTCTCGTTGGCTGTGACTGGTGACCGTCACCTTTACACTTGTTCCTTGCAGCGAAACTCAGCGTGTGCGTGTGTGTGTGTGTGTGTGACTCCAGAGAAAGACTGGCTGAGATTGTGCTGATGCAGGACGGAGGAATGTCAGTTAAACACCCCTCTCTCAGAAAGACAGAGGTTTATTCAGAAATCTGACTGAAAGATGATTTATCATAGCTAGTTTTGCAAGAACAGGAAAAACCTTTCCTCTCAAAAGATTGACTGAAAACCTCTCACGCTTTATAAATCTAGCACACCATCACCCTTCACCAAAACTCTGGTGTATCTGTTAAACGCACGGCGATACGATAAACAAACGTGTTTTACATGTACGTGTTCATTTAGCTGATGCTTTTATTCAAAGCAACTGAGGGCCGCAACAAAGCGCTTCATCCTCAGGAGACAGAAACATGAGAAGCCACGAAATACAAAGTTCCCAAATTAGAAGAAGAGAAGAGAACAGAGCTGAAGCGTCACTCGAACGACAGCTCTGTCATTGATTCTCATCTCTGCAGACGAAAAACAACATCAAGAGAAACTACATTATCTGATGATAGGTTCAAAAAATATTTACAAACTTATAATATTAATGGTGTTTTTAATGAAGTCTGATTTAAGGGGCGGGCCCGTCAATGCTCGTCAGGAATCAGCCTCTGTTGTGATTGGCTAACGTCACTGCACAGGAAACACTATCAACACCCTTCTCTGTTGCATGTTTTGAAACATGATCAAAATAATATGGTCATTTCGGATAAAACAATATGAAATCCTTTACTTATGGTTTGTGATGCAGATCTTGCTCCGCTTCATCTTTCGACAAATGTTTCTTTGTTACTCTTCATGACACTGTGCCTCGTTTACAAACCAAACGCTGAGAAGAAGGCTACTGGTTGATGTCTTGCTCTGGAGGCGTGTTTATGCAAATGTTACATCCGTTACATCATCTTGCACCTCAGATCCAAAACAGTTCCTCCAGTTTTTGTCTGGACTGAGGGCTCAGTGAAAGTGGTCCAGAATACAAGCGTTGGGCAGATTTCTGAGTCGTTCCAGATAAAAGCGTCGGCTGAATGTAAAGCGTCATGTGATCAGAGCTCATTAAACATCTCTTAACAAACACTGAACTTTAATACTTCATGCCAGACGGTTTATCACATCATGTAACTGGACAGTAGATTCATTTATTCACAAGAGCTTTATCACCAAGTATGTTTACACACACGAGGAATCTGACTTGAGTGTTCTTGGAGCTGTGTTTTGGGTCATTATCTTGTTGTAGGGTGAAATGTCAACAGGGTAAGGCATGGCGGTGCAAAATCTGTGGTAGCTTTCTTTCCTCGAGGTCTCTTCCGTTCTAAACAAATCTCCTGTTTAATGACCTCCAAAGCTCCCCCAGACGTCACACCATGCTCAGACTCCAAGCGTCCAGTGTCTGTGCTCTCTGTCCATCTCAGTCTTTTGTTTTTAGTTACCAGTCTGAGATCTGATGAAGTCCAGCATCTTGAAATCATCTCCTCAGTCTTCTGTTGTTGCTGACATTAGTCTTGACCTGTGAGGTGTCTTCATCTCAGATTCTGGTCTTCTTCTTCTGTCCTTGTTACAGCCGGTTTGTGCTGCTCTCTAAAGGGAGCTTCTCGCATTGAGTAGCCTTCCTAGGACACCAACAGACTGACGGGTCTCTAATGAAAGTTCTTTCTTTCTGGCCATTTAGAGCCTTTAAACAAACAAACAAGCGCTGATGTTCAGATAACTAACCTGAAGAATGCCTTGCTCTCATGTTTTCCTCTCAGCGGTGTAACAACCACAGAATCACTGAGGCTTACAAAACAATGAACTTGAGTTAGCAGCCGGTCCAGGAGAGGACTGATGATTACTAATAACAGACCTCTATGCAGATTATTCTTTAAAACGCATCCCATTCATTTTACTTGTTTGTGAAATTGAAAAAAAAATGTTTGTGAAATGCATGAAAATGTGCTTTTCTTTGGAAAACAAAGAAATTTTGTCAAACTTTTGAGTGGTAGCATGTTTCTATATTTTTATATATTCAAGAGAAGCTAACTAATACTAGCTTGTTAATGAAATATAATCAGTTATTGAAGACAAGTAATCAAAAAGAAAAGAGCACAAACAAGAGGGCAAATTCAGAGTAAATTTTATATTGTAGTATTCAGCTAATAATCACCCTAACCCTAATGTGAGTAAAGTAATCAAATGTTTAACAGTTATTATATTTAAAGCAGGATTATTATAGTTAACTAAAACTAACCAACCAAAAAAAAAAGATTTCCATTGCTTGAATGAATGTAAAATTAAATAATATCTAAATATTTTTAAATGCTTACAGGTAAAATTTCTCATTTAGTTTAACTTGATGTGCTAAAATAAGTTAAAACTGAAAAAAACATAAAAATAACAACAACAAAAGAAAATGATTAAAGTTTTCACTAAAATGAACATGAAAGCAGAAAGTATTATCGTTGAATTAAACTATGACTGAAATCACACTGGTTTAAATACACAGTCTTGTATTGCGCCGGCCTGCATTTCTGAGTGTTTTCTTTTCTCTTTGTGGTTCCTTCCGTGTATTGCCTTGGACTGGTCTCCCCTGTTGATTGTTTGCTGCCTGCCCCGACCTCAGCCTGGTTATCGTTTATGTCTCTGGATATTCTCTGTTACCCCTGTCGCTACGACCCTTGCCTGTCTGACATTGTCTAATAAATGCTGCATATAGATCCACTCACCTCAGACTCCTGCGTTACACTGTGTGTGGTGTGTGTGTGTTTGTTTGTGGATCAGGCCTGTGTTTGTTGGACTGAATGTGAGGAGTGTTATTCTGACTCTGGACTCGAGTGTGATTGAGTTCATCACAAACCCGTCCTAGAGTCCTTCACTCACTTATTAGTTGATATCATGTGTGTGATCATCGCAGACGCCGACAGAGTCTCATGCAAGTTTTATAATGACAGCCCAGCGCTGCTGACGTGATCGGGTCATTTCTCTCTCACACACACACACACACACACACGTGTCTCCGCGGTGCTGCTCGCTGTCAGACTGCTGTAATTAAGGAACATACAGCGTCGCTGGCCTGTCACACTCTCGCTGTTGCCATAACAACAACATGGAAATGAAGCTCGCCTTAATATTTTTACATTTCTAATCAGGAGAGAGAAAACCAATTTCTTTCCTCCAGCAGCAGCAGAGATGTGTTAGTGATCCTCACACACTTCTGTAAAACCTGTCCGTGACTAACAGAGCACTACTGGAAAAAACAGGCCTTTTCAGCTTATTCGCTTTACATGACGCTTTTAAAGAAAACATCCGAAGAACATCCTATTTGTGTCTGTAGACTTCAATTCCAATCCATATCTTCAGAAGTGTCAGGGTTAGCGCTCACTCACACCAAGAGTTTATTCCTCTCTATATTGGGAAGGTTTCTTCAACACTTTACTCCTAAAAACATGCTGAAATGTGTTTGTTTTCTGTCTGATGACAGGATTTTCTGATTTATGGATTGATAAAAAGAGAAATCTCAATTCTCTTCTGGAAATGAGTGCATATTTCATGACATAATGTTGAATTTGCCTGTTTTAAACATAACATTTCAGAAAGCATCTACAGGAAGGTTTCCTGAGTGAAGTTCACCTGTAGTGTACAGTATGAATCTTCATCAGACTCAGATTATTTACACAGTGACCGTGATGGAAATAAAGAGTCGCCCATTACTCAGCGAGAGATTGACAGCTTGCTTACATTCGTTGATTTTCATGTGTTTCATATTCATATCTTCTGAAATGTTGATCTCATCGAACCGATTTGTGTCATTTGATCAAACAGGGTTTAATATTTCAGAGGGACACAAACCTAATTACACCACAAAACCTCCCAGAACTCATTAGATCCAAAGATAATATACTAACAGAGGCTTGAGCCGCTGTTACCCTCTAAATGATGTCACTTCCTGGCTTTTGTTCATTCAGGGATTCTGCGTCTCTGTTCGGAAGCGGACAAGGCATGGGTTTGAGAAGTACTGAAGAAGTACTGAAATACTGCGTTGGATTTTACAAGCAAACATTTCATGAGTCACAGAACCAATCTGTTTTACAGTTGGTTTTAGACAGGATTGCTTTGTAAGGATTTGGAAAGCTACGATTGCTTTTGTAAACAAACGTTTGCATGTCTCTTCAATGTTATGCAAGGTTATTTTTTCAGACATTAATTTGACTGTAAACAAATACTCGTTTTGAAGGTTCTCATCGTATTGAATGAAAAAAGAATGCAGGAAACTAATATGATTAACATCTTCATTTATCAACCGTCTTAAGACAGACATGATGGGCACATGAAACTAGCCTATACACTGTGATGGTGTGTGTGTGTTAGGCAGTACAATGCGTCCTCTGTCTGTGTTTCTGCTGCTGTGATGAATGTATTCATGTGAATTGTCCTGCGGCTCCGTGTGTGTTTAGATTCTCAGTCGAATCTCCTCCGTGTGCCAGAATCGTCTCATTGACCTGCGGCCTTGAGAGCCACCTCCAAACGTTTGGGATTAGTTACAAATGAATACAAACCTGTTTCACATTTCTCTGCCAACCAGAAACTTTTCCTCTTTGTGATTCTTGCTCAAGCTGCTGGTAAGTCTTCTGTCTTAGCTGAGCTGTTGGCTTTGCTTCTGGAATGCCTGAACTCATGAACCTTCTGTGCAATCGCATAGTCTCTCCTCAGTCTCTGTTGAAAAGTGAGTCTTTTGTTCATCAGAGGTGTTTGTTTTATCAGATGCAGATACTACAGCTCAGACACTGTTTTCATGTGCGTCGTTTTGGAGTTTTTTCTTCACTTCAGCAGCACTTACATACAACACAACTTAGAGTTTTTTTCCTCTCTATATTCTGGAGGTTTGTTCATATTTCATTCACACTGATATATAACATTTTACTCCTAAAACACAGTGAAAATGTATTTGTTTTCTGTCTGTTGACATTATTTCCTGATTTATGGGAGTGACAAATAGAGAAATCCAAAATCCCAGTTGGAATAACTTTGAACTCTATTATGTCAACAAAATTGAACAATTTTAAACCTGATTTCATCTACTCTTCAGAATTTTGCTCTGGAAACTCTATAGACTATAGAGTCTATAGACAGACTTTAACATCAGGACACTTGAAGGACTATTTTATTCCCTGTACTCCACTTATAATCTTTATAATTCAGTTCAGTTCACATTTATTTGTACAGCACTTTTCAGAATTGTTACAAAGCAGTTTTATAGACAATTTAAAGTTTCTACATTATATTTAGTAGTATCTTATCAGTGGTGAATATCTCAGGTTGATGTCCATATGGCAGAAATGTACAGTAAATCCCGACTGAACCTTGGGATGCCCATCCAATAATCGGTTACAATTAATTGGGGGGAACTTTCTTTCATGACAAGTTACAATATATTTAATTAGTCAAGAGTACTCTTATTTCAAAACATTAAGAAAACACTGGGGCATTACGCAGTTGGACGAAACTTGCATCTAAAGCCACTTCTGTTGCATTCCTGGTAAAGATTTACTCAGAATGTGTGCACTGAGATAACTTGTGCTGTTCTCTCCCTGTTACAGGATCAGTCTGGTGTCACTAACCGCTGTTAAAGTCTAATAAAGTCTTTCTGTATCTCTGTAGGTGAGCTCAGTCCGACGAGCTTCCATGAAACCCTGTTACGCAGCTGAAGCTCCCCGTCTGAGGGAGTGTCTCATAACACCTGCCCAAATGCTGGGTCTTCACTCCTATCCCCCCGTTCCCCTTTAAACTTCCTCTCCAGACCATCCTTGCCACCGTCACCACACTCATCATGTCAAGCCGAAGGAAGTCGTCCAACCCCTGTGTGCTCCGCGCCACTAGTTTCACTGTGGAAGACTCATCGGAAACGAATGTTTCAGAGAAGACCGTGTTGGACAGATATTCACCTGCGCAGCTCACAGTAGATAAAAACTGCACATCACTGAATGATAAGGAAGAGGAGCAGTCCGAGGGGGGTTCTGTATCAGAGCACAACTTTAGAGATCATGAGGAGATCCCTCAGTCTAAAGGTCCAATCGGTACACTCTACCTTTGTACCATCTGCAATTTCAGCACCAACAAGTCTGACTCCCTCTCATGTCATAATGAAATTCAACACCATGGTGAGAGACGTTTTAAGGTCAGACATATCAAACTGGATAGCCAAAGTATCCTGGAGCAAACCATTGAGAGCGATAATGAAGGATCCCTTCCGGACACCATATATGATTCTGGACTGCTCGGAGACTCTAGCAATCCAGAAGGTGAAGAAACTGGAAAGACCCCAGTGGAAAACAGCAGGATTTTGGAGAAAGAACTGGATGTGGAGAAGGAGTTAGACAGTCCGAGGCTGAAGGATGAGATCAGAGCTGTAAGTGTAAATGGTACAATCATTATTACAGAGCCTACAAGTCACGTAACGCCTCTGCTACAGAGACCCCCCAATCTCAGAATCTCTCCAAAGATCGCTGTTCCTCTTCACGCCACCAAGTACAACCCCACATTGGACAGCAATGTCACCCTGATCACGTCATTCAACAGATTCCCATATCCAACCCATGCAGAGCTCTCCTGGCTCACTGCTGCCTCCAAACACCCTGAGGAGCAGATCAAGGTATGGTTCACCACCCAGCGCCTGAAGCAGGGCATCACCTGGTCCCCTGAAGAAGTTGAAGAATCTCGTAAGAAGATGTTCAATGGCAGCATAGCACCTGCACACCAGATCTGTAAAATCTGGCCTGCACCAGTTGGAGAACCACTCAACCCTTGCCGTGGATTTGGGAACATCACAACTGATAGATCACCCACTACTTGTATGCCTGGCATTGCTACAGCAGTCCGTCAGGCACAGATGCTTAAGCGCACTTTAGGAACTCCACTCTTGGCTTCAGAGGTCAAACGCCCAACCAGAGACCCCAAAGAGAGTCTGCGCATGCCCCCTCCACCTGCTCCACCTCCAGAAAGACTCGCTATCACCTCTTCTAATGGCCTTTCAGAGACCAAAACATCTAGCCCTAGTTCTCTGATGGTCTCAGACATGAAGAGACCTTATGCTGCACATTTTGTCCCACCTAAAGAGAAGCCCCCAATGGCTCAATCTAAAGAGAAGATACCTGTGGCATTTCCTTCAGAATTACCCAAAGAAAGACTCCCTTTGTCACCCATAGTGTCCACCAATCTCAAAAGATCTGTAATTGATCAGCAAATGATCAATCATACTCCAGCCTCTTCATCAACTGCTAAAAACAAGTTTGGTAATGGTGTACCCATGCCCTTGGCACCAGCTGTGGTGACCCCACAAGAGAGTAAGCCAATGATCATGCAGACTCCATCGGCCGTGCCTCTGTCCTCGTCCCCGACACCAGTCCTTCAGTCTAAGTCTATAGAGCCATCAGCTGCTCCAGCATTCCCAGGCTTCAGTAGTCAGAATGGCAAAGAAATGCCCCGTGAGGATGCTAAGCATTGGTTTTTTGATCAAACTACAAATTCCCAGAATGATTCCCTGAACTCGCGTATCGAGTTTGCTCTGAGGGAGCGTTCAGTTCCCACTCACTTTCCTCTGCTAGAGAGAGTGAAGGACAAGAGTCCTGGACAAATGAAGCTTCTAGAGGAGAGTTTCCTGAGGAACAGTTTTCCGTCCTATAATGAGGTCGAACACCTCACGATCACCACTAGACTGTCCAGAGAGGAAATCGAAAGCTGGTTCTTGGAGCGCCGAGCACTTCGAGATGATTTGGAACAAGCCCTGCTGAACTCTATGGGCTCTAAACGGGAGTCCCAGCAGACTCTCCTCAATGGAGTTCAGAGACGTTCTGGCAACCTTTCCTTCAGCTCTGTGCCTCAAGTCAGCAAGTCTGCGGACCTTCTCAAAAATGTCTTCGTCCAGAACCGATGGCCTTCACCTGTAGACTTCAGGCATCTGGAGATGCAGGCACAGTTGGCTCGCACAGAACTTGTCCGCTGGTTCAGAGACAGTCGGTTAGCTCAGCAGAGGACAGTTTTGGACCGGAAGGAGGTGTTTGGAGAGCGGAATGTCGCAACAAAACGACCACTGAGAGAAGAGAACATCAAACCCACCAGCCCAGAGTTTGAAAACTGGTTTGGCAACATGGGGAGCAATGGGGAGCCGATTGATGTGACTGTGGAGGACTGTGGAGGGAACACATGTGAGCTGTTCTCAGACACAGATTAGAAGATGGAAGGTATGTTTAAGGATGAGCAGAACAGTGTTGCACATGTTATTGTGGCAAAAACTCTGAAACCTTAGTCACGTTAAAATATGAGTTTAAAACAAGTGTGCATTACACGTCATGAAAAGTGAAGCCAAACCATGTAAATCACCATCTGGTGGCTGGCTGCAGTATAGGGCATCTATCCCGTGCTTTTCATAAACAAATAGGAGTAGAAAATTATGAAATCATTATTTTAGGTCATTTTTTATCACACTGATGTATGTTCAAGTGTTGTTGTTTTTTAGTAAGTTTGTAATTGGTCCAGATATAGTCAGTTGAATGTACAGTGTCCATGCATTGTCTTAAAGTGGCAGCACTTTTTTAATGTTAATCAAACTGCAAAACAAGGGAATAACAACTCACTGCTCTTGTTTGTAGCTTTTGTATCTTTAATAAGGATTAATCTTTAATTTATACATTAAAATATACAATGTCATTTTACATTTGATGACTTTATTCAATTTCTGTTCCCAAAAAGTCTAAGACCCTCCTAAAAACCTCTAAAAAGCACTGTTGATTTTATTTGTGTCTGCTTATGCTTTTGTTTGTAATTAGATTTTTTGTTCTTATTTGATGATGGCATGACAGTGGCCACACATGTTCTGGCTTCACTTAGTGGAAGGATCTTCTCCATCTTGTCCATTGTGTGTATATATATATATATATATGTATATGTGGTTTAAAATGAAAGCACTTAAAAGAAGTACATGCCCCAGCATTCCTTTACTGAAATTTCATTACTGAAGCTGTTGTAAAAAAAAAAAGTTAGAAAAATGTCTGTTTTTGGTCCATAATGAAAGTGTTGTTTGGTTCCCAATGTTATTTTTGATTCCACTGAATGTAATGAGTACACAAGAGTTACTGCCAAGTATCACGCTGGAGTTTTACCTGTTACTGTACATGTTCAAGACAGGCATAAAGATCACAGTGTAACTAGCAAGTGATTTTATATAATGCTTCAGTCTTAACTGTGTTGAAATAGTTTTCAGTAGTAGTTAAGATTATTTCCCAAATGAGATGGATGGGCTTAACTTGCACTGAAGCTATAACATTCTTCTGAATAAAACAACAGTAATAATAATAATAATAATAATAATAATGACAAATAGTGAGGTCAATCTTCAGTGGGAGATTTGTCGTATTTGGAGGAATTTTATTTCTGATGAAATGTGTGTGACAGCTGATATTAAATGAACACATCTTTAGTCGATTTGTCACCTGACCTGTTTGTGATTTTTCCCTCCTCAGGTGAGAAGCGGCTCATCGAAGCACTGATGTCAGACTGGAGCATTGTGGGAATGTTGCTGTAATGTTGTGTGAGTGTTGTGTGTATGTTTCGGAAGGCACTGAGGATGCTGGAGTCTCTGCGCATCTCTGTACCTGCAAACATACCTTTACTGCAGATATGCTGCAGATCTGTACATTTTTATGGCATATTTTGTAACGTTTTATAATGGGAACAAGTTTTGGCTGTTTTTTAGTGGACATTTCCGAACCATCTGTGGAAGGAGATTCTTCTCTGGACACATGACCCGCACCGGCCCATGATTCTTCTACTACAGACGGGACTCTTTATAGACAGAACTCACTGTTGATTATGCTCACAGATGGAGTCATGATTCACTCTTCTGCTGGTGAACACACACACACACTCCTCAGTGCTGGTTTGTTTGCTATCTTAGACACACACAAGCGCTCACTCGTAATGAACTGTTTCTCTGCTGTAGTGTATCTGCATCTGTCTGAAACGCTCTCTTCACACACAGAATGCCGCTGGAATCCAATAAAAAGATGTCGCTGCTGTATGACAGGCCATATGAAGCTTGTTTGTCTTGTTTGCGTTTTGTTCCACAGATTGGCCTCAGTCTCCTGATCTGAGTGTCCCCACATCTAGAGCTAACACTTTAATGATTCTGCTCATTGTTTCTGCTTTCAGGCAGTTTTGGGTCACGACGGAGACGGAACTGAGATTTCACACGTTACATCACAAATACAGGGGATTATGTAATATGTGTTTCATAATGCCGGACAAACGCATGATCTGTTCTTCAGAGAGGTCAAGTTCTGCAGGGGATTGTGGGTAGTGTAGTACTCCAGCTCTCTTCTCTGTGGTATTTTGAGCCGTTGAGCTTCGTTCAGAGAGAAACTGAGCACAGAAGCGCTGGCTCCAGCATCTCTTCTTCTTCATATGAAGAGGATTTTCTTTTTCCTGAAAATTTTAGGTGATGTCATCGTATTGGACTAAAGTTTGCTCACACAGGGTAAAACAACTCCACCAAAATTTGTAATCATTTTGTACCCTTTTGGGGGTTTTGTACCTTGTTATACTTGCTGTGTTTTTAGTCAGAAATGTCCAGAAAATCCAGTCGCTTGTAAATTTCTCATTATGCTGTATTATTACTCAATAATGCGTTTAATCTCTTCATCAACTTTCTTTTCTATCTTTGTTTTCTTTGAAGTAATACACTTTATCCACTCAAACACTGAATGTCGTCAATATTATCAACAACGTTTCTTCTCACCAAAACTGAACATTCACAAGTTTATTCACAAATAATGCTATTTTTCTTGCAATTGCCAAAATTATCTACAAATAACGTTTTTTTTTTTTTTTTTTACTTATTTTCAAAAAATTGCATATGATTTACATGTAATGTTTGAAAAAACTGAATTAGATAAAGGATTCACAGCACAAGGGTTCATCAGTGACGCTGGCTGGGGAAATATAACTCTTTCATGAGTTACTGTCATATAAAATACTAAATATCAGTCATATACTGTGTGCGTGTGAAATCCAGGTCAGACGCTGTAGTGCTGTCCTCTTGTCACCTATATACAGTCTGTGTTTGAAAGCAGGTCAGACGCTGCAGTTGTTCTGGATTCTTTCCTCAGATGACTCACACACACACACACACACAGCTGTGGTCGTGACTGGTGAGGTATGGATTGGTTGTTTTTCTTAATCAGATGTGGTTTGATGTTGTGAGCAGATCATTATGAATGTGTTCAGGTGAGAAGCACTCAAACGGCTGCAGACACACTGATTCCTGACCTTTCACCTGCAGGCACTGATCATATTTCCATTAAAGGGGTCATCGGATGCCCATTTCACAAGTTGATTTGATTCTTTAGGGTCACATGATGTTGCTAAAAAGAACATCATTTTGTGTATTTGGTGTAATGCAATGTGTTTATGCTGTTTAAGTAAAAAAAAAAAACATTATTTTCCACATACTGTACATTATTGTTTCTCCTCTAAGCCCCGCCTCCTGAAACGGGTCGATTTGTCCAAAGATCATCATTCTAAAAAGCAAGGTGTGCTCTGATTGTCCGAATACCTCAAGCGTCTGATGGAAATGCTCCGCCCCTTACCATAACGTGATGCTGCGTCCCAAAACAATAAAACACATTACAAACCAGGCATCTGTTGATCCAGTGGAGACATAATTACTGATTATCATGACTTAGTTCTGTCTTTTTACACGTCGTGTTGCATCACGCC
>JAUCMR010000142.1:2170190-2192508 GCA_032357425.1 Enteromius argenteus | reverse complement strand
GAGTGTGAGTGAGCGAGTCAGTGTGAGTGTGAGTGAGTGTGTGAGCGAGTGAGAGTGAGTGAGTGATTGTGTGAGCGAGTGAGAGTGAGTGAGTGATTGTGTGAGCGAGTGAGTGTGTGAGCGAGTGAGAGTGAGCGAGTGAGTGTGTGAGCGAGTGAGAGTGAGTGAGTGATTGTGTGAGCGAGTGAGAGTGAGTGAGTGATTGTGTGAGCGAGTGAGTGTGAGCGAGTGAGTGTGTGAGCGAGTGAGAGAGAGTAAGTGTGTGAGCGAGTGCGAGCGAGTGAGTGTGTGAGCGAGCGCGAGCGCGTGAGTGTGTGAGTGTGTGTGTGAGCGAGCGAGCGTGAGTGTGTGAGCGAGCGTGAGTGAGTGTGAGTGAGCGATTGTGTGAGCGAGTGTGAGTGAGTGAGTGTGAGTGAGTGAGCGAGTGTGCGAGCGAGTGTGAGTCAGTGTGTGAGTGTGAGTGTGTGAGCGAGCGTGTGAGCGAGTGTGAGTCAGTGTGTGAGCGAGTGTGAGTGAGTGAGCGAGTGCGCGAGCGAGTGTGAGTCAGTGTGTGAGTGTGACTGAGTGAGTGTGCGAGCGAGTGTGAGTCAGTGTGTGAGTGTGAGTGTGTGAGCGTCTGTGAGCGAGTGTGAGTGAGAGTGAGTGTGTGAGTGTCTGTGTGTGTGAGCGTGCGTGCGTGTTTGAGCGAGTGTGAGTGAGTGTGTGAGCATGCGTGTGTGAGCGAGTGTGAGTGAGTGAGTGATTGTGTGAGCGAGTGAGAGTGAGTGAGTGATTGTGTGAGCGAGTGAGTGCGTGAGCGAGTGATTGTGTGAGCGAGTGAGTGCGTGAGCGAGTGATTGTGTGAGTGAGTGAGAAAGAGTGAGTGTGTGAGCGAGTGATTATGTGAGTGAGAGAGAGTGAGTGTGTGAGCGAGTGATTGTGTGAGTGAGTGTGTGAGCGAGCGATTGTGTGAGTGCGTGAGCGAGTGCGAGTGTGTGTGTGAGTGCGAGCGAGTGAGTGTGTGAGTGCGAGCGAGTGAGTGTGTGAGCGAGTGTGTGTGTGAGTGCGAGCGAGTGAGTGTGCGAGCGAGAGTGAGCGAATGAGCGTGAGTGAGTGAGTGTGTGAGCGAGTGTGAGTCAGTGTGTGAGTGTGAGTGAGTGTGTGAGCGAGTGTGAGTCAGTGAGCGAGTGTGCGAGCGAGTGTGAGTCAGTGTGTGAGTGTGACTGAGTGAGTGTGTGTGCATCTGTGAGCGAGTGTGAGAGCGTGAGTGAGTGTGTGAGTGAGCGAGAGTGAGTGAGTGAGCAAGCGAGTGAGTGTTTGTGAGAGGGTGAGTGAGTGAGTGTGTGTTTGTGAGTGGGCGAGTGAGTGTGAGTGAGTGTGTGTGAGTGGGCGAGTGAGTGAGTGAGTGAGCGAATGTGTGTGTGTGTGAGTGAGTGAGTGAGTGAGCGAGTGACTGTGAGTGAGTGAGTGTGTGTGAGCGTGAGTGAGTGAACGAGTGAGTGTGAGCGAGTGTGAGCGTGAATGAGTGAATGAGTGAGAGAGTGAGTGAGAGTGAGTGAGCGAGAGTGAGTGTGAGCGAGTGTGTGAGCGGGTGAGTGAGCGAGTGAGTGTGCGAGCGAGTGTGAGTCAGTGTGTGAGTGTGAGCGAGTGTGTGAGCGAGTGTGTGAGCGAGTGCGTGAGCGAGTGCGAGTGAGTGTGTGAGCGAGTGTGAGTCAGTGTGTGAGTGTGAGTGAGTGTGTGAGCGGGTGTGAGTGACTGAGTGAGTGTGTGAGCGAGTGTGAGTCAGTGTGTGAGTGTGAGTGAGTGTGTGAGTGATTGTGTGAGCGAGTGAGAGTGAGTGAGTGATTGTGTGAGCGAGTGTGAGTGAGTGAGAGAGAGTGAGTGTGTGAGTGAGAGTGAGTGAGTGAGTGTGAGCGAGTGTGTGTGTGTGTGAGTGCGAGCGAGTGAGTGTGTGAGTGAGTGTGTGAGCGAGAATGCGTGAGTGTGTGTGAGCGAGCGAGCCAGTGAGTATGTGTGTGTGTGTGTGAGTGTTTGTGAGTGAGTAGGCGAGTGAGTGTTTGTGAGTGAGCGAGTGTGAGTGAGTGAGCGAGTGTGTGAGCGAGCGTGAGTGAGTGAGAGTGAGTGAGCGAGCGAGCGTTTGTGAGTGGGTGAGTGAGTGAGCGAGCGAGCGTTTGTGAGTGGGTGAGTGAGTGAGTGAGTGAGTGAGTGAGTGGGCGAGCGTGAGTGAGCGAGTGTTTGTGAGTGGGTGGGTGAGTGAGCGAGCGAGCGAGTGTTTGTGAGTGGGTGAGTGAGTGAGTGGGTGTTTGTGAGTGTGTGTGTGTGTGTGGGCGAGTGAGTCTGAGTGAATGTGTGTGTGTGAGTGGGCGAGTGAGTGAGTGTGTGTGTGTGTGTGTGTGTGTGTGAGAGTGAGTGAGTGAGTGTGTGGGTGTGAGTGAGTCGGTGTGTGAGTGAGTTTACGAGAGTGTGTGTAAGTTAGTGTGTTTGAGTATAGTGTGTGTGTCACCTGCACATGTGAAAGGTCAGACTCCTTGAACTGCTGCAGCACAGACAGTGCTCCCTCCTCATTAAACTCTCGCAGCGCATCCAACGCCCGCTCGTCCAGATCTGCGTACGCCACCAGCCCTGCACACACACACACACACCATCCTTCAAGACTGAAGCAGCAGTGAGGCTCCAATCTGTCCAGTGCACAAACACAGTGCTCCAGACGTCTCACCTGTCTGAAAGATGTTGTCCAGGCTCTCGGCCACCTTCTGAGGCAGACCAGCGTCCAGCAGAGTCTGGTAGTTCTCTGAGTGTGTGGCCGTCACATCCATGGGCTCCTCCTCTTCTTTCAGCAGACCGGAGCTGCCATTCACCTCAGCAGCCATTACTCTGAGACACACGGATGAGAGAGAGATGGACAGAGAGAGAGAGAAAGATGGACAGAGAGACAGAGAGAGAGAGAGAGATATGAGTCAATCACGTGATCACAGATGCCATGACACCAGGCTTCTCTAGAAGTTCATGAAGCAGCTACAGGTTGTGTATGAGACTGAGAAAAGCACATTAAAGTGTCAGGAAACACCTGTTTCAGCACTGCTCTGGATCTGAAAAGGAAACGAGGACGTAAAACTATGGAAGAGTGGGAGAAAACAGAGTTCAGAACTTAAACCCTGGAGAGGGTCTGGAGGCATCCCATAAACAATGTGTTTAAGGTACATCTCACATCGCCTCGAATAATCACGAATAATTACATTTATGTTTGGTGTGAGCTCACCATAAAAGCTTTACTTGTATTTGTGGATTTAGTTTCAATATCTGATATATAAAATATGTTATACAGCCTCATATAATAAACTACACACACAAAACATGAATATATAAATAAACACTTTAATCTATTATTTATTATTATACAAATATATTGATCACTTTTATAAATGTTTACTAATTTTATTTATATAAAAGTATATTACATACAGATATGATTATATATTTAAAATACACAATTTAATGTAAAATTTAAATTACTATATAAACAAGTATGAATGTTTTATGTAAAGCTTTTATACATACACACAATATTGTTTACATTTATATAGAATGTTTACTGTATATATGAATATGAAGATACTTTTATATATACATTATTACACAAACACGTGTGTGTGGGGGGGGGGTTGTATATCATATAGAGAAACATTCATACTACATATTACATAGTAATTATTACATAATTATACACCTTAATATATACTTATTTATGAAGTATTTTCATATTATACATGATTAATATCTATTGAATCATTACACTCAGACGCTGCCAGACAGAAACAACATAAACACACGTGTGCTTTCACTCAGACACACTGAGACAGCACACACACACACACACACACTCGCGCGCTCGTGTCGGTGATCCGCCCCCCTCACGCATGAGGCTAGCAGCAGCGATGCTAACGCGCGTGTCAGTGTGTGCATTAGCGCCTGTAACGGCTCGTTATCGATCTGTAGCTCACACGTGACACCCGTTACCCGCCACACCCCCCGCCGCTCGCGGAATAAACCCGTTATAACGCGCCAAACCGGGAGACGGAGATTCCCGCGCCGCGCGGCCTACAGCAGCAGACAGGCACAGTTCAAACAGACAAACCCGCCAAAAGCAGCGCCGCCGCGCGTTCTCCTCGCGGTCCCGGCGCCCGGGAATAGAGAGAGCGCTGCAGAGCGCTTCACGAGCGGCAGAACTCACCGAGACACGGTAAAACCTCCTCAGATCGAGCCACGAGACAGAGCGAGACGGTCCCGTCGCTCAAACAACAGCGCCACTTCCTCGCGCGGCGGACCGGCTGCGTCACGGCGCACGCCATGCGGGCGCGCGCACGCGCGGGGCGGGGCATCCGCGAGCACGACCGCAAAGCTCTCCGCTGATATAAGCGTAGATTATTATTTATGGTTCAGTTTTACTTTAGTTTCTACATTATTTCTTCCTAATTTAGTGGACATGCAAGTTTTAAATACTTTTAAAAACCGAAAAACTTTGCTCCTTTTAATCCTGATTTGGGTCTTATAATGAAACCTAAAAAATCTCATCCAATCCGAGCGGCTGACTGTGAGCGCGCGTGGGTCACGTGGGTCGCGATGACGTCGGTTTGTTGTGTTTGTCTTGTTCTGCTGTCAGTCAAACTCTGCTCATAAGCGACGAGGTATCTCAGTAATGATTATAAATAATAAGACTGACTCCAGATCAGAAGGTTGCTTGTTCAAAACACATCAAATATGATGAAATATCAACACAGCCCCTCAAGAACAATCAGAACTGATCTATTATAGCGTTAGGAATTCATGATAATTCTTGGGTCTGATGAATTGCTCATGTTTCTCAAGTGTTATATTTACTTTAATTCATTAAGGTGCTATTGTAGTTTTTATTCATATTTTACATTTATCATCATTTATCAGACGCTTTCATCCAAAGCCACTCAGAAATAAAGACAAAGAAATGAAAATCAACCCGAGATCAATGAGATTCAAGCGCTGAGATTAATGCAGTGAGGGCTTCTATAAATAAAAAGAAAACAGACAAGAGCTCTGTGCTTCAGATAAACTCAGAAGGCTTTATTTCTCAAACCAGCAACAGATTTTGATCATTTCAGAAAGTCAGAAAGCTTTGAATCATGCTGTGATTACAGAGAGAGACGAGCTCTCAGGCACAAGATGTGAAATAAGATTAATCAGGTGAGGATGGGGCTTCAGTCGTCGTGTTTGAGTTTCCGGATCTTGCCCTTGTGTCTGTCGATCTCTTTCTGCAGACGCTCGATCTCCTTCTTATGATGGTCGATCTCTTCTTCATGATGTTTCTTCAGAGCTGCCAGCTGCTCCTTCTCCTTCTGCCTGAGGAAGCACTTCATCATCAGTTTAGGCTAGACTGGGTTTACTGGTGTTATGTAATGACCACAGACTGACCCCTTGTCCAAATACCCACAGTTTGCACTTGACCGCTTATGGCATATATTCTGTGTTTGGTCTGAAGTGAGGACGAGGAGCACAAGTGTGTGTAGAACCTTTCATTACCTGAAGGGACACACTCACAGTGTGATAAAAACACAAGGGTTTACGTATTCTAGATAGTGTGTGAGTGTGTGTGGATCTATTGTGTGTTAAGAGCACAGTGTGTGTGTGTGTGTGTGAGAGTGTGTTTGGACAGGTCAAGTCTGATGGAGATGAAGCTCACTTGAAGTAGCGCTCCTCCTCCGCTGCCTGCTTCTTCCCGAAGGCTCCTCCAGCCTCCCTCACCGAGCCGCCCGCTCCTCCACCTTTCCCTGCTCCTTTACCCAGCTCCCCCAGCTACACACACACACACACACACACACAGACTCTGTTACGGAACGTTAAGCTCAAGCTTCTAATTATTTTGAAAACTGATGAGTCTATTTATTATATTCAATTCATTTATAAAAAGAAATAATCAAAGAAATAATGTAATGCTGGGCAACGATTAATCACTTCCAAAACAACCGTTTGTGTTTACATCGTCTGTGTTTGTTTATTATTTATATATGAATACACACACATACAGTTTATATTTAAGGAAAATTATATGTTTATATATTAAATATTTATTTATAACACAAATGATATATGTATACATGTAAATATTTTCAATATGTGTCTTTATATACACACATATTATATAAAGAAAAACGTTTATTTTGGATTTAATTCATCGTTGCCCAGCACTAATTAACTTGAACCCATTATTAGCTCAGTGTTTTCCTCTGAACAGTGTGTGAACGAGCAGATAATAGAGTGTGTGAAACTCTAATCATTCTGAGACAAGCGTTAGAAGATACCAAGCCCTGTATGAGGTTCAGATATTTACAAGAAACACAGCTTTACCTGAATATCGCTTTAAGAGTGTAATGTGATACAAAAACAATAGGTTTATACAGAGTGAGTTACATTTTAAAGACAACATCGTATTAACTTATTTTTTAATTTCCGCAAAATAAAAAATAAACCTGGATCAGAATATTTCTGCATCTCTGTGCAACTTTCCTTCCTGAATGAATCTATTATTGAAGTTTTTGAGTCAAAGAATCAATGATCCACTCCTAAAGACGTCTGAATGAATCGTTTGAATGAATGATTCAGTGAATCCCTCATTAGGACACGGACTTATCGTCACCTGCTGGAGGTTTTCGTGTTAGATTTAATTATCCACGACAGGCCTGAAGCAGCCGAAGTCCAGCTCGAAACACACTTCCTTCACAAGAACACTTCAGGCTCCTGAAGACTCTTCTGTCTGAGGAACTAGACATGACTTTATTACATTTATTGCGCCTAATAACAATAATAACACATTTCAAGATGCTTCTGTTCACAGACATTAATCAATCCTCAGATGCATGATTTATTGTCAATTATTAGTTGATGCAACCTTAGAATGTTTCGCTCAAAAGACGGCCATTAATCCAATTATTCCTGAGGGTTCAGACATGCACGGGTCTCTATCAGGTTACCTGAGGACTGATGCTGTGAAACTCTAAACAAACAAACACGAGCTGATCCCAACCAGCTCTTCATCCACTCTGAGCAGTGTGTGTGTGTGTGTGTGTGTGTTCTGAGCTTCAGGTCCATCGCGGATCATTACCTGATCGGACCCCATCTTCCGGAGCGGCGAGGTGAAGTATCCTCTCAGAGAGCCCCTGAGCAGCAGTCGAGCCATCCCTGCAGACCAGACAATCAGACAGAATTTGCCCTTGTGCGGATCGGAACACGGAAATAAAGGAGCGGAGAGTAGCTGGATTAAACAGCAGCGCTGCGCCACATCAGCGCCGCCTAGCGGCCGGAGAGCACCGCACTGCGCACGCGCAGTCTGTGTCCCAATGAGCATATTATCCATCCTTAGACAGCTGCAGCTCGTCCAGAAGATCTGAGCACATCTCACCAGTCCTCAGCTCCTTACACTGGCTTCCTGTGATATTTAGGGTAGATTTTAAAGTACTTTTACTCGTTTCTAAATCACTCAATGGCACAGGGCCTAAATACACTGCAGATATACTCACTGAATATAAACCTAACAGAGCTCTCAGATCATTAGGATCGAGTCAGTCAGAAATACCAAGGGTTCACACAAAACAAGGGAAGTCTGCTTTCAGCTATTATGAGCTTCCAGAAGAAATATTAAACACATTTACATCCAGACTCAAACCCATCTGTTCAGCTGTGCATTTACTGAAGGAGCTCTGTGCTACCTCTGAACTGACTGAACTGGATTTTATGTATGTCAATATTTATGTAATTTTTAAATCATTGTAAGAGTTTTCAAATGTTTTTTTTTGCTATGATTATTATTTATTTTATCCTATGATTCTTTTATTTGCTTTTATGTAAATCACCTTGAATTAGCATTGTGTATATAAATAAACTTGCCTTGCCTAAATTCTAGATGAAATTAGTCATTTCCAGTTCTATTTAGGGCAGAGTGTATGGATAGTATGCACACTGGGACTGTGTATGATTTTCTTTCACAAATAAATGTATGCATTTCTATTTGATTCATTTTATAAAAAAAAAACATGGCCCTGTAAACACTTGCACTCCAACACTAAGTCTCTATTCTGCTTGTTCTCTTTTTAAATGTGTATTTTTCAGAATCTGCTAAATGTTAATAAGAGAGATCATACTGAATGCATGTTATTGTTTATTGTGTTTTATGTTTAGAAATTTGAACAAGAAAACATTTCTGCGCAGTGTATAAAATGTCAGAATTAATTTAGTGCTTGTGTCGACAGCTCCTGATGAAACTCCTGTAATATATTCAGACGCAGCAGAGGGCAGTGTCTCCAACAAAACACCTGCAGCTCCATCTCTGTCCTCTGAGACACATTCACACACTTCTCCTCACTGCACCCAGCAGGTGCATCTGATTCAGGAGATATCCTGAAGAATGCTGGGAAACAAACAGCTGCTGGCAGCTACTGCAATGACTACAGCAGACCAGCTCAAACATTCTTCAAAATATCTTCTTTTGCGTTCAGCAGAAGAAAGGCACAAGATGTAGGTCAGTAAACAATGACAGGACCTTTCCCTTTCACTCTCCCTTTATAGTCCTTCCTGACCCAGCATTAACTATCACCAATCTATCACCAATCAAACATCTCAGAGAGAAGAAAGCCTTGATTATGACACACTTCATGCAGCGTAACCTGCGCAAAAGGTTCTGATCTGTGAATAACAGGAACTGAGCTTGGAGAGCATCCGGCGGCTTTATATGGGCTTTCCGGCTCTCCTCCAATCAGGTGCTCTCTTCTGCTGTTGCCAGTGGAAATGGTTTCCAGGCAACCCTCATCTGCAGGCTGAGGTCATTCTGTCCAACATCAGTCTGCGCAGAAAGACCTGTTCTCTGAAGCTGAGTGTGCTGCAGATGAACTGAGGACAGATGATTCCTCCGAGAGCCTCGTCAGGCTCCTGTCAGAACTCAGAAGAGTCCGATAAGACTGTGAGGGAATCACAGAGAGTAAGAGCTCTGACTGAAGTGAGTCACATTCACAACATCATCTCCACATGCACCCCTCAGATGTTCCCAGTGTGCGCCCAGTAGATTATGAATCATTATTTCTGAATGTTCTCTGGATGTTCTAACAAGGCTTGTGTGATGCTTGTTTTTGTGAACACTGTGGGAATGATCTCTGAGACGCCTGAAAACATTTAAAAAATATTAAATGAATGTCTGACTAAAACATGTTGTGCTCATGTGTTGATAGTAATGCATTCCAGTAAGTCATTGCTCCCTAAAAAAAGTAGCTAAATGCATTACTGTAGGTGCACCACAAACTGCATAGAAACAGACGGTTTAATCAGGCGCATGCCCCTGGGCCAAACTTATGCTGTCCTGGGGTGTATTTCCCTAATATAGCTAAGGTCACAAGTTCTGTTGTTACTAATAGAGTTCAACTGAACTTATGACCATAATGATGCCCAGGACTTTCTCTTAGTATCAGTAGGTTACTGTCATATTCTGAGTTTGCATTTCACTGTTTTTATTTGTGAGGAATAATGAATCTGTTTTTGTGTAATATTGAGTGAGATGAGTAAACACACGTTGATATTTAGTCTAGAGCTACAGTAAGATCATGTTCACACACAACGCTCTGCACTTACTCCTGATTTCTCACAACATGGCAACCCCAGAGCTGTCAGTCAATACATGAGAAACAATACATGAGGAACTGGAGTTAATTACTTAAAAAGAAGTCACTCAGATATTGTCTTGTGTATTAGAAAAGTGGACCCTTTTCATGTTTCCGGTTTTCTCTGCAGCGGAAGTCGTCATAATTGGGTTAACTTGAATGGTACCACAAATATATCTCTTGCATTCCCATTTGTTCAAATAGCAAAAGAAAAACTCCACGATAGTGTTTTCATGACTTCCAATAAAAAGAAAAAAATAGAGAGAGCGACTGATAACGGCAGTCAGAAGAGAGAAACGTCATTCCGGTTTGTTTTTCGATTTCGTTTGAAGTGTATCAGGGCCTTTAATGTGAATGTTAGTGGAAGAGGATTTGTTCTCATCACAGAACCCTGCAGATCTTTCCCTGTGAGCCGGTCTTCTCATGACAGAGTTGGAAAAGAGACCTCAACAATATCTCAAACTGTGCTGAGATCGGTCGAGAACATGACACGAGCTCAGAAGATCTCAGTGTCACTCTTCAGCTCTAGACTCTCAGACTCAGAGTCTGGTTTATTCCTCCTGAGGAGTCTGTGGAGAAACATCTGAGCACCGTCTGATTAAGGTGAGACTAAAGAGTTATAAAAGAATCTGACGGTCGAGACAGGGACCATCCTGACCGACTGACCTCTCTCTCACACACACACTCATGATCAGAGCAGATGATGAACAGATGATGACTCTGTGGGTCTGTAACTGAGCCATTCCATGCTCCTGAGGCCCATCAGGTTACCATAGTAACGGCTGCAGAGAAGAGGCTGGGTGCTTCACGGTGCCATGGTGATGATGTTTAAAGAGGACCATTGCACACCCGAGAGAGAGAGAGAGCACAGCACTGAGGGGTTCTGGTTGCGATGCAGCTGTACTGTTGGTGGTTGCTATGTTGTTTCGGGTGTTTTGAATAGTCACTATGCTGTTTCCAAGGTATTCAGAGTAGTTGCTATGCAGTTGCTAGGGTGTTTTGGCAGTTATGTTGTTGCTAGGGTGTTTGTAAGTTAGAAGTTACTATGTAGTTACTCTATAGTTGTAACTTAAGGGTGTTGTGCATGGTTGCTATGTTGTTGCCTGGGTGTTCTTAGAAGTTGCCATGCAGTTGATTAGAGTAATCTTGGTGGTTGCTGTGTTGTTGCTAGGTTGTTCTGGTGAACTAGGGTGTTTTTGGTGATTATGGGTTTCCTGAGGAGTCGCCAAGCCAGTCTGAGTGGTTGCTATGACCTCCGTTTCATTCACCCCCAATGAAGAACCGCCCACTTTGGCTCATACTTCTGACTGACATGTAAACTGGCCAACCAGTGCTAAGAAGTTACAGATCCTATATGATCCGGGTATAATATATCCGGGTATATAATGCGTGCTCTGTCGACAACAAAGCTGTAATTTTATCTGAAATTATTTTAGAACAAAAGCTGGACTTGGTACTTTTAACTGAAACATGGCATAAAGATTCTGACGGTCTGACTGCCCTACCCATGACAAAGGTCATACACTAGACCTGGTGATTTCTAATGGTTCATTTGTGTCTCAGTTGTTAACTTCTGATTTAGGACTGTCTGATCACCACGCTGTCTTTTTTAACATGGAGCTAGCTGATATAAAAATCTCCTCTTCTCGCAACATTAATTATCGCAAATGGAGATCTATTGAGCCCATTAATTTTTTAAATGTTATTGACTCTTCCTTAAGTTGTGTTTCTCTCTCTGTTGAATTTCCAAGCTGAATTCTATTCTTTTGTCTGGTCTGGACACCTAGGCCCCCTTGAAATCATGTTCTGTTTCTTTTGTACGATCTGCTCCTTGGTACAATGATGACTTGCATGCTATGAAGGCTTTATGTCATAAAATGGAGCGTAGATGGCGTATGTCAGGGTTAACTGTTCATCATAAGGCTTGGAAAGACAGCTTACTTGAATATAAGGCTGTAATTGTGTCAGCGAGATCCACATATTTCTCACAGATAATTGTCAGCAATCAGAGTAAACCCTTTTATCAATCAACGAATTGCTTAAAAATCATAACCTCTCTACTGGCCCTGCCTCACCTCACTTCACCTTTACCAATACATTTTTGGAGTTTTTTAACACCAAAATTGATAATATACGTAAGAATTTCATCTGCTTCTTCCTCAAATATTACAGCATCCCCAGAAATTCTCTCTCTAACTTTGCTATTCTCGACTCCCAGTCTCTGCAAAATGGTTTAAAAATGAAAGATACGATTTCCAGAGTTGATCCAGTTCCATTTTGTTTGTTTAAATCATGTTTCGATTCTCTATGTCCTGTAGTTTTGAGTATTATCATTGACTCTTTGAGCACTGGTGTTGTGCCAGCTGCACTTAAAATTGCTGCTGTCACCCCAGTGACAAAAAATAACAACATGCCTTGCCAAAATCTTAGAACAAACAGTGGATTCTCAATTGCTTTTACATCGTTCTTCTAATCATCTTCTTGAGCCTCTTCAATCTGGTTTCCATAAACTCCACAGCACTGAGACAGCGTTAGTAAAAGTCACCAATGATTTGTTAAGGGCTTCTGACTCTGGAAAATCTATCTGTAGTGATTCTTCTCGATCCAAGTGCCGCTTTTGATACTATTGATCATTCTGTTTTAATCACTTGTTTAGAGACTGTATTTGGAGTGTCTGATATGGCACTGAAGTGGTTTAAACCTCTCTGATCACAAGCAGTTTGTGGTAATCGGTTGCTGCGGTGCACTCTGGTGTCCCCCAAGGTTCAGTTTTGTGTCCGATACTTTTCAGTATTTATATCTTTCCTTTAGGCCAACTTTTAAGAACACTGGGTCTCAATTTTCACTTTTATGCCGATGACACTCAGATTTACATTAATTCAAAACCTGATGTCAATATGACTGTCTCTTTTATTTCTCAATGTTTTACTGAGATTAAAAAAATGGATGTCCGAAAATTTTCTCTGTGTAACAGTGATAAGACTGAAGTAATGCTTATTGGTTCACCTCACCAGTTGCGCAAAGCAGAGTCCGTTAATTTACAGCTGGATGGCTCTGCTCTACAGTTCCAAACTAAACAAAAAAAAAATTGGGTGTGATATTTGACGCCAACTTGATATTTGAACCTCATGTTCGTAATACAGTCAAAGCATCATTTTTTCATTTCCGAAACATTGCCAAAATACGTCCCATGTTGACTTTTTGCGTGGCTGAAAAATTAATCAATACTTTTGTGTTTTCACGCCTTGATTATTGTAATGCTTTGCTGGCTGGAGTTTCTAAAGCAATGCTAAGTAAATCATAGTTGGTACAAAATTCAGCTGATAGAATACTTATATATTGCATAGTTGATATGTTACTTTTTTAGGTGATCAAAGTCATTACTTACTGCGTTTTTATATTAACTTTGTATTGAATAGTTGTTTGTATTGTTTGTACTCTTGTGTGTATCATTTATTTCATTTTTATAAAGCGCTTTGAGATGAAATTATAAAAGCGCTATATAAAAATAAAGTTTATTATTATTATTATTATTATTATTATTAGGGTGTTGTTCATGGTTGATATGTTGCTAGGGTGTTCCCAGTAGTTGATCTGTGGTTGCTAGGCTAGGGTATTGTTTATAGGTGATATGTTTCCAGGGTGCTCCGAGTAGTTGCTCTGTGGTTGCTAGGGTGTTGTTAATCGTTGAAATGTTGTTGATATGATGAGTGACTTGGCGAACAGCACAAACTGAACACATATGAATACGAGTGTAGTGTTCTTCAGCAGCTGAAGCGTGTCTCTGACAGACCGCAGTGAGCTTGAGTAGTTCGGGTTGAGTCTCCAGCTGCTGAGAGCTGTTCCCTGCAGAGCTGAACTGCACTCTTGAGTCCGCTGGCATTTCGGCATGACGCAGGAGCGCAGCTGTAATCCCCGAGCGCCCACTTTCTCATTCACGCCAGCGCCATCATGTGACTCACAATATTCAACAGCGCAATTACCTTCTCTTGGCTTGAGAGAAACAAGACAAAAACCCACACAAAGCTTTGAGTGGCACATTCATACCGTCATGAGGAATGAAATAACAGCCCTGCACACAATTACTCCCTTTGCACCGAGAGCATTCGGCATTTACATCCAGCCCTCTCCGACACGAGAACCGATGCAGTGCATTATGGGTCGCGCTCTAAATGCCACTGACTAAATGTATGACACACATGAGCTTTGACTCAAACAAAGGGACGGAAATGAGCGGTGAGGGGAAGCATATGGAGAGGGTGATAGATGAAAAGAATAGTTCACCATCATCGTCACCTTCATCATCATAATCACTTCACCATCATTACAGAAATACTGCATGCGTGAAAATGAAAATTCTGTGATCATATGGTGTGTCTTTATTTCTTTATTTTATTTACAGCCTAGCTACAAACAGTAGCAACCACTCGGAACACCCTAGCAACTGCATAGCAACCACTCAGAACAACCTAGCAACCACTTAGAACACCAACTCTATCAACAACATCAACAACACTTTACTAATACCAACTATTTAGAACACCCTGGGAAACGATATAGCAACCACTCAGAACACCCTAGAAACTGCACACACTCAGAACACCGTAGCGTGTTTTATAATTAAATACAATTAAGTTAATGAGTTTGCTGCAGTGTCCAGTGGTTCAGGTCGGTTTCCGCTCTTTTGAATTAATAGAGATCCAGTAAACAAAGGACATTTTGTTTTATCTGTAATGAGCTGAAAATGCCTGCTGTGTCTAAACAGGCTAATTTCCTGAAAGGTGCTAAGGACCAAATTATAGATAAGTTAGTGATTTGTTTTATTCCGTTTTGCTCATAATTAGACCCAGTGGAAACAGGCCCTTTGGGTAAAATAACTGTAAACTATTTTCATATCGATATAAAGATAAATTAAATTTACTCATAGAAAAAAATGTGCAATAAAACAAGACATCTTTCTTATTATCTTCTTATTGTCATTAAAGCTGTAGGATGTGTCGTTTGGGGTGTCCATTTAATTTTCCAAATATCTCAACTTCTGACTCAACCAATCATTTGAGTTTGGGGCGGGATTGAGATGTTTGACTGACCAATGACAGGTGGAGGGGGAGTGTTCAGGAAACCCAACAATTATTATTTTGTTAGTAGTGCACACATGACTTTCATTCAGGAAAGTAAAGAACAGACACTGTAATGTTTATTTCTTTTATTTTATTAGAAATGAGACCCCTTCGCCTATTGTTCTTAAAACTGTACAATCACAAGAGGAAGTGAAATACACAGAGACTCTGGTGCTGGAGATTCAGACAGACATCGGGAACCTCACGCGAACGTAGAGACGCAAGGAAGGATATCAGCACACACAGAGAGACAAACAGGTTTATAAAACAAGAGACCGTACAAACAACCGAGGGTTCAGTGTCTCGCCAATATGGAGGAATCAAGTAAAAAACTCTAGGGCATTTTCCTGAAGCACATTCAGATATATCTCTAGGCTATTACTCTGATATCATATTTTTCTTTCCTGAAAGTTCTTTTAGCAGCAAGACACAATGTCTTGTTTTGTGTTCTCGCTTAATAGCTAATATAGTCCAAGAACAGTGTTATCATAAAGATTTCTATATGCTCTATAAAGATGATATAAAACTCTGAAAATGGTTAACAAAAACCTGCCAAGATTCTAATGTCAGTCCTGCTTGGGCATCAAGCATCTGTCCTCATATTGCACTGATGCCAGTCTATTGTTTGGCATAACTACTGCACTGGGAATTCCTCCCGCCGGCGCTGTGGAAGTTCACAGGTGGGCAGGAGCCCATATTGTGTGCTGGGGATCGTTCACCAAGCCGTAGAAAGAGCCGTTGGTGGGAATGGAGGGAACACAGTGGTCTGATCCAATGGAGTGGAGGAGGAAACAACAGCTCGTCCTCAAAGAGTCCAAGGCTACACAGTCACTGCTGCTCCAACTACATTACCCAGAATGCTGAGAACATCAGCTGATCATGCTGGGATAGTTCGTCCTGCTGCTGCTTCGGGAATGAATGGACGGTTTCATACCGTACTTAAAATTAAACCTCGACGAACACAGGTGTAAAGACAAGAGGAGAAACACGATCATAAAAACCATAAGAACAAAGAAATAACATTCATAATAATAACTGCTTACAAAAACAACAGAGGAATCATGGAAAGTAAAGGCCCAGCTCTTTATAGTCAAGTTTTCAGTACAATTATTTCCCCAAAGTTTGATGGAAGCGTCCAGAAATGCTTCACACAAAGCGTTAAAAACAAAGAGCACAGCCACGGCAGTTCATCTGTGTCCATTCGGCACAGCTAACAACCCCTAAGAGGCTCATGGGAGACATCGGCCTCTTGACCGAAGAGAACGCTCTGGAAGGGGCCGTCAAGGGCCAAACTCGAGCAGCCAAGAAAGCGGTCAACCCTCCTGCGGGAAGATTCGCGCCATTCCAAAAAAGGAATTGCGGAAAAATGAAAGGGCACAGGCGGGCATCCACACCACCTCCTGGACCAGATGGAAGCGTGTCGGGAAAAGCTCTCGATGAACCAACCAGAATCTCTCCAAGCACGGAGTTCGGAAAACCTTTCTCCCTGTTCAGACGCCTTCTAATGACTGAGGTCAGTGTCATCTTGAGCTGAGAGCTACTTCTGAAGCCAGAGAGACACATATTCAAATGACAGACGGGTACAGCGCTCCCCTCTCGGGTTCTTCTCTACCTCCCTGCCCTCTGTATGCTCATCCCTTCATTTCCGCTCTCTTTCCCAAATCAAAAGCAGACCGTGGTGTTCAGGGTTAAATGCTGTGCCCTCACACCTCCGTCTGCAAGTCGATGATATCTTGACCCACTAGAGGGATGGTCGCTCCGGCCTTCTCCCATTCCATGCCCTGGAGATCCAGAGGAGACGCCTGCAGAGGCTCCATGTCCTTCCGGACCCAGGCAGGAGGAGACGCCTGTGACCTGCTCATGCTCTCCCAGGACCGATCCATTGCTCCCTGCTGCTTATCCTGGAAAGAGACATTGGGAACAGTGTTATAGACCCTGCAAGAATGAGAAAAGTCCTTCACATGAAGTCAAAAGACTGAGACACTTACGCTGTGGTTTGTCTTGTCGCTTCCAGCCGAGGAAACGCTCCATCTGACGGACTGCAGAGAGAAGAGAGCATTACTCTAAAGACCGAACGATGAAATTAAGAGAAGATGGTAAATTATGTCTGCACTGATCAGTTCCACACACGAGAGTTTAGTTCAGCGGCTCACCTTGCTGTCAGATGCCGGTGACTCCCTGTCCTTCTCAGCGTGATGTACCTTCCTGTTGAGGTCCTGGAACATGTTCTGATGGCGTTTCCGTGTGTGCATGATTTTCTACATGAGAGAATGGATTGGTTAGAGCTACACTGTTATAGATTTAAATTCATGCAACTCTACAGTGGAAAACGCTGTAATTAAGGTGAGTAATTACCTCAAAATCCAGTTCTGCATAACGGGATTTCTGCCTCTGTGAGAGTTAAACAGAAAGACTTTAGCGTCATGTACACCATCATGAAATGCAGTGTTCAATGAAGAGTAAATGTCGTTTCTTACCCCCTCGCTGACTTCCAGAGAACTCATGGACAAGGTGGAGATGGTTTCGCTCTTGGACATCATGGAGTTCATGGAGTCGAAAGTGTCGCCCAGACTGCTAGTCACGTGGCTCTCGCTGGAGATGTTGTGGATGTTCTGAATGGGTGAGTCTCGCTCCGAATACGATACGCTGACGCGGTCTGCGGGGAGGGTCTTGACGGCGTAGGCTGCTTGCGGTTCGGCGTAGGTTCCGCTCAGATGCATGAGACGGGCCTGTGGGAGCTCGGTGTTGATGTTGTATTTGCTGGAGCCGCTGGAGTCATCCTTGGGTTTGGCACGGAGGGTGGAGGTGGTGTTGGGCAGGAGCACATAACCGCTGCCATCTTGACAGACGCTCTCGGCCTGTGCAAGGGCCAGATCGGCATCCAGCTGCTTGAAGAGCTCACTGTCACACACGTAGACGGGTTTACCGCAGGACGGGTCGACTACACGACCTTTCTCTCTCCGCAGGGTGAGCGTGTGGCTGGAGTACTCAGGGACGGGGGGAATGTGACTCTTTCCGCTGGGGTTGGGAAGGGTGTGGAAGTTTGGGCCAAGGGGCAGTGGCATCTGTGGAGGGGGCATCTTCTCCTCGGAGGAGCTCTTCATTCCACCTGAAGGGAGGCAGAGAGGCAGGTCAGATCATGAGGCATGGATAAGCTCCCGTAGTTTCTTATTACAAAACATAAGAACACGTCGAGTTCCATGCCTTAGAGCAGGGGTGTCCAGTCCTGCTCTTGGAGGGCCAGTGCAAAGATTAGTTTACAGTTTCTAGTAATCCCAAAAAGCTTGATTAGCTGTGTTTAATTACGGTTGTAGCTAAACTCTCCAGCAACAGGTTTGGACACCACCGTATGAATGTGGCGATCTTTTGTTTATATGCTCACCTGGTCTGTTTGCGTCGGCATCCTTGTCAAAGTCAGACTGCACACAAGAAAGAAAAAAGAAGTTAGAGTTATAAACGCCGCTGTTAAAATTTAAAATGCATGAGAATACTTGCATGCAGACTCACCACGAGTTGCGTGTGGCCATTCTGCAGGGAGCTGCCGGAATCACCGTTCCCGTCATCTTTGCGGTCCACCACACGGCATTTCACCGCCTCTTGAACCTGAAAAACACACATTTATGAGCTCAGGCACACACACAAAGACACGTTAAACACACATGTGCTTCGACTGAGAGCGTACTGACCTCTCTGCGCAGGATGCAGTGCACCATGACAATGATGAATCCCTCCAGAGAGTCGAAGACAGCGAAGAGGATCTGGAACAGTGCGGAGCGGCGGTCTGTGATGGCCAACACGGCAGACATCCAGGTCAGCGCGAGAAGAGGGAGAACCACACAGGAGCTCCACAGCGATGCCCTGCAGGACAGTGCATTATTACAACACGCTCCAGACGTTCCAGTCTGACTGGTGTTTAATCAGGCGTGTATAGTATTTCTTACCCAGCCCTCTCTTTCAGCTTAACATCTGTGATGCCGTCCTTGGACACAAGCTTGTTGAAAACCAGAATTCCAATCACCATGTTGACCTGAAAACACAGAGATGTCAATGAAGGCTCAACACTGCACATGCGGCTGATCATGCAGTGACCACGAGACGCTCCTCACCAGAACGACAGCAGCTGCCGGACCCACGAATGAGTACAAAAGACCGCCTTCAAGAGACAACCAGCAGCTGAAGAGAAAGAAGAAGGAACATCAGGGTTAAACTCACAAAGACACAGGAGGAAAGAGAAAGACGGGAAACAAGATGGGAAATACTCACTAGTTGACGGTGCCATAACCTTTGGCTTTGGTGAAGCCGACCGAAACGGCGACGACTAAAGCGGGCAAACCTGAGAGAGAACCCAGAGAGAGTTAACACCCCGTCACACACCACACTGTCTAGAATCAACAACCAGTGATGGGGAAAGAAGTAAAGCATTACAATATTGAGATCCTTCCAAACAAAGTAACTGACTACATTACTTAGTTGCTTTTTATGGAAAGTAGTGTGTTACGTTTCTTTTGAGTTAGGCAACCCCAGAGCTGTCAGCCAATGCATGAGTAACTGGAGATACCTATTTTAAAAAGTCAGATATTTCCTTCTAAAATAAAAAGTAATGCGTTACTTTATTAGTTACTTAAAAAAAGTAACCTGATTGTGTGTTATTTGTAATGCGTTACCCCCAGAACTGTCAACAGCACACACACACTCACCCCATCCCAGACAGAGGAAGCGTTTGCGGATGATGCGGTTACGCAGGCGGCCTGTAACGGCCATGTAGGACTGCCACGCCTCAGTCAGGACCCAGCAGAACGAGGACAGGAAGAAGAAATGCAGGAACGCCGCCACCAGCGTACACATGACCTTGTTGCGCGCTTGAGTCTGACCAATCAGAATGAGAGCGTTTGAGCAGATGATTGACAGACAGAAGTTGATCAGGATCACTGAGCGCTCAGAACGGATGTACCTGAGAAGAAGAGGAGGAAAAAGAATGAATAAAATTCAATCAATCAAAACAGGGGTCTGGGAAAGAGTTTAGTTTAAATATTTTAGTATGGAAATAGATAGAAATTAAACCAAATAATTCTAACAAAATAGATACAGAATTTGACTCAACTGTAGTTTTACTTTGGTCTTTATGATGAGCTTTTTAGTTTGTAATATTTGATGTTTTGGTCATACTTCATTTTAAGGTCACGTCTCATGATTAGTTAACTATGCTAACAATCAGCCAATATGCTAGCAACATGCATGCTAGGTAATTTTTTTTTTTTTTTTTTTTTAGTGCTACCATGCTTCTAGTCTCATGTTACTGTGTAAATGTAAAAACACACAGTAAGGTAGTGAAGATCTAATTTATGGGTTCATGACATTAAAACGCAATGCAACATTTTAATGCAACCAATTAATAAGTCACACATCAATTAAATCATATCAATAAATCAGTAAATCAAGAATTTTAAAGTAAGTTTCTTACTTCCACACAGAGACGTAGATGATGATGAGGAGGAGGAGGGTGAGGGACGACACCCCGCATCCCACAATCATCGTAACCGACGGCAACAGAGACTTATCCATGTTCTGTGAAGAAACACAGTAACATTAGAGTCAGTGCACTCACTCACACACACACACACACACACACACACAGAGCTCCCTCTGGACAGAATGACTGGCAGAAACAGGGCAGCTGATGTGAAGGAGAAGTGAAGGTGAGAGAGATGCTCCACATTCCTTCACTGCTGCTGCACATTAGCACTGTTAAACGACCGCAGGTGTGTGTGTGTGTGTGTCCTGCAGGTGGACAATTTTCACCTCAGAAATTATTAGTATAACACACTTCACACACACCACAGTATGAGTGTGTTATATTATGAGCTGCTTTCCACCTTCATTTGTCCTTGCAGAGTGAAACGCACCATCATATTTCCTCTCTAAAGATACACACACACACACACACTGAAGGCATGTAACAGGTTTTTTGAACCCGCAAGCACTGCGCGACGCGACGCGTCCAAACAGCGTATGTGATTATAAACGGAAGCGTCGCGTCGCTTTGCAGTGCAGGGCTGTTTTTTCTCTGGTGCTGATAATTACAGCTCGGGCTGCGGATGCGGTTGCCATGGCAACTGCTTCTGCGCCAAAAAGATCAAAAACAACAATCCCGATCAAACGAACGCATTAAAGCACCGAACAAATACACGAATGAAAACAATCGGATCCATCATCGATCATCAGATTCCTGAAGAGAATTAAATGTCGTGATGAGACGCGATCGATCACAACACCGCATCATCTTTATATTAGCTTTCAATCAAACCGTCCACAGATAAAGACTGAACTCACGTTAAAGACGATCAGATCCGAACACGCGATGATCGATGATGAACGAGGCTCTGATAAACGCTGTTCGGTTAACGACAGCGTCGCTTCATTTTCACACACACACACACACACACACGACGACACACACAGAGACGGTCCGGTGATGATCGGACTCTTACCGGATCGGGGTTCGGTCTTGCGATCACGGCGAAGGTGGACAGTCCGTCACACACGCACACTGTGCTGGAGTCGCGCGCCACCGATCTGCAGCCGCGCGCGGACCAGGAGCCGAGCAGAGACGCGCTGCACACACACACACACACAAGCGTTAGATACACTGTCAAATGAACCCCGCACACACACACACACTCAGCAGCAGAGCAGCTCATCCAGACTCACACACACACTCCAGACCACAGTACAGTGATGTTCTCAGATGTATGTGAAAGCGACTCGAGTTCTTAGCAATGCATATTATTAATCAAAAATGATATATTTACTTTTACGGTAGGACATGGAACTTGATCTTTATTTTATAGTCTAATGATTTTTGTCATTAAAGAAAAACTAATTTTGACCCATAAAATGTCTTGTTGTCTGTTTCTACAGATAATGCCGTGCTGCTGATGACTGCTGCTGTGCTCCAGATGTTGTGTTATTCACATGGTATCTTGTAAATTTAGCAGCTTCATTTATTTTATAAAATAAAGGTTCTTTACTGCCAAGAATCTTTACCATCCACTGAAACACTAAAGGCTCGTTAAAAGGTTCTTCTTTTTATTCAGATGTTCTTCACACTAAGTAAAAATGTTTATTTTAGGAACTGATCACTGAAAGGTTCTTCTCTTGAATCACTGCACAACAAAGAATGCTATTTTCTTATTCTGCATGTCATTTTGATGATTTTTACTGGCATTACTGGCCGTTCTGTCAGGATGTGTGCTGGTGTCATGTGTATTTGGCAATATTGCATGTAAAACTGTGATGAATTGCTTTGTTTCTCTTTTGTAAGTTGCTTAAGATTAAAGCGTCAGATAAAGTCCTGATGTTCCTGACAGTATTTCAACATATCTTCACACACTATTAAATGATCTGATAGCACAGAAACAGAACTGTGTGTGAGTGTGTGTGTGTGTGTGTGTGTGTGTGTGTGTGTGTTTGTGTGTGCACCTGGTATTTATCACCTTATGGGGACCAATTGTCCCCACAAAGATAGGAATACCAGTAGATTTTGAC
>JAUCMR010000142.1:2159465-2170090 GCA_032357425.1 Enteromius argenteus | reverse complement strand
ACAAACAGTCTTTACAGTATAAAAACCATTACGCCTATGGAATGTCCCCATAAAACATGTAAACCCAACATGTGTGTTTGTGCGTGTGTGTGTGTGTGTGTGTGTGTGTGTGTTTGGCATGGGTCTGATGGCAGGTGGTTGAGCTCATGTCCTGTGAGAGACACAGACTCCTCCATCACACAATCACACCAGTGTCACGGAGAGCTGTGCTTCTGGATGCTGATTGGTTGATCCTGTGCTACCAGAAACATGTTCTGAAGACATTGTCAGAATGTTCAAAACATCCATTCTTAAAAAAATGTTTTAAACATGTTTTTCTCTTGGTTATGTGAGAAAACATGAAGAGAATGTTTAAAACCTTATGCTAACAGAATATAGTTTGAATTAACATTTGTAAAATATCAAAATATTATTTTTTTGATACGAATAGATGGCTGGAGTTCAGAAATCTGATTGCATTGATAACAAGGTTCCCATCTCTGTTCAGAAGCGTGTGTGTGTGAGTGTTTGTGTGGGCAGTGGATTGTGAAAACAGCCATTGAAGGTTTTGAATGTGCTGTGAATATTCATGAGGTCATAAGTGATGTGTGTCAGGGGGTGGGGATGCATTTGCATATGATTAGCGGTTGTCAGGGAGGTGTGGAGATGACACACTGTACCGAGGGCAGGAGAGAGTGTGTGACCTTTAGAGCTGTGACAGCACACACACACACACACACACACATGTTCCACCCACCTCTCGCTCTCATCCCAGGCGATGCAGGTCTCGTTCACAGTGCCCTGTAAAGAGAGAGAGAGAGAGACGGGCGTGAGAGGTCTGGTTAGGGGGAGTTTGATCTGTGTCATATGTCACTTCCTCCATAGTCTTTAACTGCACACACACACAGAGAACAGCATCTGTGCTCTGGTTTCCATGGGGACTCACGTTGTGCAGGTGAGGGAAGTCGATCTCGACAGGTGCAGACAGGAAGCCAGGGTTGGGCTTCACCGTTACCGTGACAACCTTCGAGTTGAGCAGTGTGCTGTTGCTAGGAGACAGAGAGACGATCGATCGGTCAGAGTCGTATTGATCAAAAGTTCAGACACATTCCACCTCACCACTGATCTCTGCTTTGATTTTCCTTTACTATCTGCTATCATTTCAGGTGTTTTAATAAAAACAATACAATTACACATGTAAAGTAAATAATGAATAAAAAATGTATTCATTAATTAAAATCAAACAAAATAAACAGAATAAATAGATTTTCTATAATAAATAGAATTAATCAATAAATAAAATATATATAATAAATAAAACAATATAGATTAGTATGAAGTGAATGTCCTAATCTGCACTTTATCTCTTTGTATTGAACTGAATATTTGTGACCCTGGAGCACAAAACGTGTAATAAGTGTAATTTTTTTTTTTATTAGCTGAATAAATCATCTCTCCACTGATATCTGGTTTGTTAGGAGAGGACAATATATGTTTGAGATACAACTATTAGAAAATCTGGAATCTGAAGGTGTAAAAAAATCTAATTATTGAGGAAAAAGTCCAAATGAAGTTCTTAGCAATGCATATTACTAATCAGAAATGAAGTTTTGATACATTTACAGTAGGACATTAACAAAATATCTTCATGGAATATGATCTTTACTTAATATCCTACTGATTTCTGTCATAAAAGAAAAACTTGACTCATACAATGTTATTGTTGTCTATTTCTACAAATACACCTGTGCTGCTGAAACTGCTGCTGTGCTCACAGGGCACAGTTAGCAAAAAACATAAAATGTGAGTATCATCAGAAAAATTAATTTGAAGTTCAGCAGAATATAAGCAATGTTTGAACTCTTGTACCTCTGGAAGGACAGGATGGGAGCCAGGTTTCTGTAGAGAACGATCCCGGTGACAAACCCAGCGCTCTGCTCAGCATCTACACACACATTCAGAGCCACGTTAGTCTCCTTACACACACCAGACTGTGTGTGTGTGTGTGTATGTGTATGTGTGTGTGTGTACCTGGCACGTCTAGACTTAGAGCGCTGCGGGACACTGTGACTTTCTCCTCTGAGTTGCGGACCCAGTCGATCATCCCCCTCCAGCCCTTCAGAGGGAAGGTCACGTCAGAGGTCATGGTGCGAGGACGCTTCTGGACACTGAGCTCTGAAGAGACGGTCAGAAAGCACAGTCAGAAACACACTCATGTATCCACCTGCTGCCTCATACTCCTGACCCGTCTCACACTCACCAAGATTTTCGGTGACCTCGTAGATGTCCTGGAAATCTCTCATCTGACGTCCGATCATGTCAATGAAGTCCTCAATCAGACTGAAGAATTCCTTGATGTTTGCACCCATCTGCGGCAGAGCAAAACAGCACTGTTAGCACTAACTAAAACTATTATAAAACCACTTTCTTTCATTTAAACAAAGCTTAAATAAAATGAAATTCAAATATTTGATTAAAAGCTTAAACTTCAATTTGTTTTGTCTTGGCAAGTAACTGAAATAAAATCCATTTCATTCAATGAATTGAAGTACTAAACTAAAAATAAAGCTGAAATTGCATATAATTCAAATGTAATAATAAGCATAATTCTGAAATATAATTTAGCAAATGCTATCCAAAGTGACTTACAAATGAGGACAACAAAAACCATCAAATTTAACAAAAGAGCAATGATATGCAAGCACTATGACAAGGCTCTGTTAACTTAATTTTTTTGTCATAATGAATAAAAAGAAATCAAGTAGATAGAATAGAAATAGAGAGTGCTAGTTAGAGGGTATGTGTGTGTATATGATAAACTATTTGAAATTACTCATAAATACTGTTAAAGTGTATAAATAGTACTAAAATAAGAGGTTGTAAATACGCATAGAGAATCTTCCTCTGCTCTGATTCATGTCTGACGTGTGTGTGTGGGCAGTGTCTGCTGTCACAGATTGCCATGTGGGTGCTCGATTTCTCTGCTTCTGTATTTCTCTTTTTGGTATGAAGACACAATGTGCATGTGTGAGGACACACACTTCAGACACACACACACACACACACACTCACCAGTTGAGCTTCATCCCATTTCTCTTTGTGTGTCTCCTGCAGTAAGTTACTGATGGTGTGAGCGTAATTCTGTGGGTCAAACAAATCAGTGTTATCAGATCAGTGTTTCTATAACACACATATATCCCGTCGTCGTTGTGCTGTTGTTTTGTGTACCTCCACATCTGCATTGCTCAGGCTCATCTTTGAGCCTCTGAAGATCTCCGTGCTGTTCCTCAGGACCTCCATCACTGCCAGCAGGTCACCACTGTACTTCATGTTATCTGTGGAGGCCATCCTCACTTTAGACAGCACCTCAGACACACCGTCCACCAGCTGACCGCTCTGAGACCGAGTCACGTGATCACGCATCTGGAGGGAGAAGACGCTTGAGAATCCAGTCCACAAGCCTCTATGCTAACATGAAGCACAAGAGTAAATGGAGCTTACCAGGGTCTGGATGTCCTGGAATTCCTTGGAGATGCATTTGATGTGAGTTGGGTTCTCCCAGAAGGCCAGACCTACAGCGTCCAGAGTGCATCTGCGCAGGATCAGGCCTGCAGGGGTCAGGGAGAGCAGGGTTAATGCAATCCTGAGGGAAGCACTGTCTCTTTCAATAAAATCAGGCTGTGACCCACATTCACAGAGAAACTGGAGCGCTCGGATCAGTACCTGTGGCATCAGAAGGGCAGGACACAGCAGCCGTGTCGCCTGCAGGCGTCTTCTTCCAAACCACACTGCCGTAGTTCTCCTCTCCACAGATCTCGTGAGGTTCTGTAAGACACATTTTTGTGAGCCCTCAAAACTGCTGACTCAAAACTGAAGTATAAATGAAGTAAAACACCTGGTTTGAGCTCTCACCTGGGCATCGCTTCTCATTGCAGCTTCGCAGTTCTGATTTATCTCCGATGCAGGGCTCTCCACCAAAGAAAGGTCCTTCACACGCTCTCTGTCTGAGCTGCTGGCCTCCACCACAGGACTTGCTGCAACTGCCCCATGAGCTCCACAACAGCCATCTTCCGTCCACTAGAGGGCGACAGCACACTTGAGTATCTTTCATTAAAACATTTAGTCAGCACATTCGTGCATTAGCAAGCGTTTGGGCAGGAGTACAGTACCTGGGCAGTCTCTGAGGAAGCAGTTGGTGGTTTCTTGCCATTCTCCTCTGCACTCCGAGCCTCCGTATGAAGGACCGTTACACTCACGAGTCCTCTGCATCGTTCCGTTTGAGCAAGAGGCAGAGCAAGGCGTCCATGCGGACCACTCGTTCCAATGACCATCAACTACAGAGACGGAAAAGACAGAATACAGTTATTATTGAGCAATCTTGTTGCATTTGAAAGGACTTGTGTTATTTTGGCCAACAGTGCCACTGACCTGGGCAGACAGCAATGTTGCAGAACTTGGTCTGTTTGACAGGTCCGCGGCAGGGCTCTCCGCCGTACTGAGGCAGTTTGCAGGTACGGACACGGTCACGGTATCCACGGCCACATGTGGACGAGCACAAACTCCAGGGAGCCCATTCGTCCCACGCTCCGTTCACTGAAAACACAGCATGGTTAATCAATCCCTCAACACCAGGACCCAGAAGAACCAATGCAGGCATTGTTTATATGCAGTACCTGGGCAGGCGGCGGTGTTGTTGCAGGGTCGATTCTCTCTCAAAGGGCCGGTGCACTGTGCGCTGTAAGTGGACGTCGCGCAGGAGCGGGAGCGAGATTGCAAACCTTCACCACAACTGACAGAACACACACTCCATGAAGACCACGTGTCCTGCTGGACCTCTTCTGCAGCATAACAAAGAGTTTGATTTAGCACAACACTTCCACAACTTCCAGACTGCTTTCTAGCACTGCAAAAGAGACACACACCTTTCTGAGGGGCTTGGTTTGCCATGACGGTACCATCAGCATCACGCCGCTGACCAATGATGGAACGCAGACCTTGACTTCTCTGTCGTACTTGACCTGCACAAATCAGCACAAAGCCACATGTAAGATCAGACAACATGCTTGTGCATTCACTGTGGTGCACATTTGTGACTCTGGAGCACAGAAGTGTAGTGATATGCATTGCTAAGAACTTAATTTGAACAACTTTAAAGGCGATTTTCTCAAATATTTAGATTTTTTTTTTTACCCTCAGATTCAAATATCATCCTATCTTAGCAAACCATACATCAATGATAATTTATTTAGCTTTCAGATGGAACTGACCGATGCAGGGCTGAGGGTTGCAGGCCCGTCCCTCCTCTACGACTCCCTCACAGACACCGTCCTCAGGCTGGCACACTCGGCTCCGCACCTGAACTCCTCCGCCGCACTCGTTACTGCACTCGGACCAGCGGCCCCATCCATTCCAGCCTTCTGCAAACACATCACACAGATATGCCTCATCACATCACTTCTGTTAAGTGCATATAGTGGGTGAGTAATGCTAAAGAGGTGGAGGAGATGAGGACATTCACTGCAAATGAGTCATGGTAATGCTGCTGACATCTGCTGGTCAGCTATGTATCTGCATGCAAACTTCAGGGGCATAATAGAGGCGTCAAATCAGCTTATTGGCGATCGATGTGGCATTGTTTTGTCATAAATGTAGGTCTGATGCTGGCCGTCATAACAGCAGGGTGAAAACCTCTCAGACAAACAAGAGCTTTTGAACCTTTTCTAAACAAAAAAGAAGCTTTGAAGGGCAAATGCCAGGACACCACATGAGGCGGCCGTTTTTAAAGGGTGAACTGCCTCTTGTACCCGAGGCGCTCTTTGGATGTGGTGCTTTTGGAGCCCGGCGAGTTGCTATGACAACCTCAAGCACAGGGCATTGATTGTTTAACGGAAGCTCGGGGAGCACGGCTCTAGAGCAGCTGCTCCCACAGAACTACATCGATAGATGATTTTTCTCTTTTAGGAGAGCATACAGTTTTGCCTGCTGGAATGAGTTGCTACTGAAACCTTGTATTTCACACACTTACTCATGATCTCGGCGTCGCGGTTGCTGTCTCTGATGGTGGGCGTGCACTTCTCGGTGTAGACTCCGCCCCTGTAGCAGCCACCTGTCCTCCTCTTGGGTGGCTCCCAGCACTGGCAGGGGGTCATCATGATGCCGCAGGGGTTTCCATGGGTGCTGGTGGCCAGGCAGTCTTCTAACCATTGGCACAACATCTCGCAGGCTGGCATGCTTGGATTCCTCTTCCCTACCACCAGAAACTCGGCATTGAACTGGCTGCCTTCATCATTCCCTTCGTCTTCCTCCGTGGGCTCCGCACCCAGATGTGGCATCACCTTCCGCACCTGCAGGAACTGTTTGCTGGACTCTAGGTAGGCCACCGCGGAGGAAGCATCGCACAGTCGGACCACCTCGTCGAAGCTCTCCATGCCCAGGTATGTGCGAGAAGTCTCCAGGAACGAGTCGAACTGGAAGGTCCGTATCTGTCGTGGGGTGCAGGACTCAGTAGGCTTGGTGATCTTCATGTAGACGGTGTAGCGGCGAGGATCGGGGTTCTGCAGGGTCCAGGAGCAGGGCGATGACGGCAGGGCGGTCTTAGAGGAGAACACACCAAAGAAGCGGCTTTGCTCCAGGGTGGCACAGGTGGCAGATGCTGGACCAGAAGGAGTGGAGATGCTCGGGGAGAACATCACGCACATCCAAGCGCACAGCGCCAATGAGACAAACCGCCACTCCATGTTCTTGCTTCAGGAGGCCGGGTGGACCTTTTGATAGAAGTTAACTGGGCTTCTTTGATCTGGCAGGGGTTTGATGTGCTCACTACGTTAAATGCGGATGGAGGGTTTGATTCTTCACTAGATTGAAAGGGACATATCTGTGGGAAAACAAGAAACAGAAGGGACTCGGAGTTAGCACTTGACAATCATTGTACGACAGTCATTGTAATTATGATACTGGGACAGGTCTGCCATCTGAATCATATCGCTAGTCGAGAGCTGTACCCTCCATTAGCATTAGTGTGCATTCGAAGAGCCCTGTCAGAGTGCTGCTGCTAATGCGCGCACTGCCATTACACTCAGACTATAATTACAGTGCCCTTCACAGGAATCTCTCTCTGCATCGCTTTCTCGTTCTCTCCTGCCCACGCTTTCACACGTGGCAGAGCCGATTGCGTCAAACTGACGTCCATGAAGACTCAGCTCTCACCCACGAAAGTTCAGTGCTGGGAAGATTCTCACAGCGAGAGAGCAGGATATTTCTGCAGGAACACATGCCCCCTCCCTGACAGACTGCAGCAATCGCAGAACTTTTAAAGTCTGGCTGTTGCCATAGCTACAGGTGCTTGAGAAACGTGTGGAGCATCTTTGTGCATTATAAGCAGCACCCCTCTCTTCCCAATCACAGTCCCTCACTCTGTTATAGAACTTGCCTCACTTGCCTTTTCTGGCACCTCGCTCTCTTTCGCTCAAAGACGCTCATTCAGGAGCGAGATAAAAGAGAGAGAGCAGCTGTGAGAGGTCCTTTTCCGAAAACCAATGTCCTGTTAACTTCATCATCACCTTCCTCTTTCTGAACTGATAGTGTGAGACTGAAAAACTAAAGCTCAACAGTTGCATGAAATAAGATAAATTGTTGCTCTGCTCAGTTACATCACTAATGCAGCTCACGGCTGATTTTCTGCACTCCATTGAGTTTGAGAAACCGGAAACTATCAGCTCTACAGAAAATGAGAGTACTTCAGCTCTGCCACTCAACCTCTTTCTATACCCCAAATGGGGGGCTGAAATTACACATTACATCTGTAGTTATGGAAACAGCTGATTTTCGAAAGAGCTGAAGTAGAGTCAGCAGGAACTGTTTGAGAAAGAGACAGTAAGAGCGAGACGGAGGGAGAGACAGATGCACATGAGTTTATGTGAATCCGTGCAAGTGAAGCCAGCCCGCTCATTAACCCTTGATGTTCTCTAACCAGTCTGATCCTGGGATGAATGTTAGATTGTATCTGATCTGAACAAACACAGACACTTTGTATTTAATCCTGGGAAAGTCTGAGACACACACGGCTCTGCCAAACACAGGCGGAGCCATCTGTGAGCTCAGATCTGCTGCTGAGCCATCTCAATGTGTGTCTAGTTCTGTCAGAACAATAACACAAACAACCCATCACGGCGTGCATGACCAAACACACACTCTTTGACAACAACACTCATTAATGGCATGCAGCTGCAGGAGGAATACTTTGCAAAAACACTTAGTTTCTTCATCCACATGCCAAATGAATTAAACCATGCACTGAAGCAAAATCAGCAATAAAGCTGCGATCACAGAAGAAATAAATGAATTTCTCGCTATGTGCAAATAAATGACTGCGTGAGCGCGCAAAGTTGAGCCGCTCGCTCACGCACGCGCTGCAGACATTATCAGCCAAACTCTGAAAAGAGGAGCGAAATTATCAGTGCGCAACAACTTTTCAAGTAAACTGAATGACTGATCATAAAATGCGTTGCAGTTAGAACTTAAGGCGCAGATACTAAAAACTACTAAAGTGAACTAAAAACATTTGAGTATATCATGCTTAAATAAAGATAAACATTAAATAATCGTTTTATAAGATAGGACGTTTACAAGAGTTCACATACATTGGCAAACGATATTCTTTTCACTAAAGACAGAAACATGCAAACTAAATACAAGACAAATAGCACAGTAACAGCTTATAGAAGCGGGCGTCGAGAGCGTTTCAGGACCTTGGACAGCGGCATAACTTAAGCGAATGTAAATGGTGTTTCAGGACCCTGGACAGCGGCTGTCAAGAGCGTTTCTTCGGAACCATCCATCCATCCATGCATGCATGCATGCAGACCTCCATCCAGCCTCGCACCACACATCATCAGGTAGTTAAGCACCACTGACTAAACCAAGTTTGCAGACCATCCACAATCACATGTGCATAAAAACAAACGACAGCTTCTGTTACCTGTTACTGAGTTACTCTAGCGTGTCTAACAAGCGCTCTCCATCCGACAGTCTCAACGTCTTCCGCGGGAATACTGGGATGCGGGAACGGGTCAAAACGCGTCCAGACGTCCCGGGCTGGATGTCCAAGTCTCGGTGCACTTCACTTCCACAAGCGCAATGGCACAAAGCGACTCTGACCAAACTCCAGAGAGTTTACTACCAACCTCTTCTAATGCTGCTTCTGCTGCTTCTGTATTCCAGTGAAAGCGAGCGAGCGAGCGAATAACGGGCAAAGAACGAACGCGGAGCTCCGGAGGCTCGCTTTTCTCGGTCTGCTTTTTCTCCTGTCGCGGTTGGTACTTGTACTCTCGGCTTCGGAGTCTTGCTGCTTGTGGTCTGAAGTGTTTGAGTCGGAGTGGCGTGTGGCCTCCTCGCGCTGCCTTATAAACCCCTCCACCCTGCGTGGATCGCGCGTACCGGTGAATGAGACAGCGCGCGGGGGAGAGTGTGTGTGAGTGTGTGTGTGTGTGCGCGCGCGCACTGGACACACAGAAAGACGAAGGAGAGTGCCTATGTGCGCACAGACGAGCGCAGGACCGGAAAGAGAGACTTCACGTCGCTTTCTCTCACTGACAGCGAGCGTTACATCATTACATCTGTTTGCCCACACTAATCAATACCACTGACACACATCAGACGATCAACAATCAATCAAACGCGTCTAAACAACAACATTACAACACGATATCATTACTGGAGAACATTTAACTTTTTTGGTCTTTATAAATTCACATTTAATACAATGTGTTAATTACAGCTTCTTTATTGTGAGATTAATTCTGAGTGAAAACACCAGTTCAGTCATAATCAAACTACTTCATAATTCAAGCAGAATAATACATTTATTAATACAACAAAAGACTTAGTTGATGTAGTGTTATTTATTTATTCATTTTTGAGGGGTGTGTGTGTGTGTGTGAACTTTGTTAAGTTTTGTTGAGTGAAAATACTATTTCACGCTTGTTTCAGTGAGTTACTTGACATTTCTTTGTAATTATTACTGGGCTGCAATCATTTATAGCCCAATTTTCACTCTAAAGTTAAACTAAAGTTATTATAAAACACCACAGTAACACTTTACAATAAGGTGTCATTCGTTAACATTACTTCATGTTTTAACAAACATGAACAAACAATGAACAATACATTTATTACATTATTTATTATTCTTTGTTAGTGTTAGTTAATAAAAATAGAGCTGTTCATTGTTTGTTCCTATGGTGCATTAACTAATGTTAACAAGTATAACACGTGGTTTTAATAATGCATTAGTAAATGCTGAAAGTTGCATTAACTAAGATACTAATAGAAGTATTGTTCATTCTTAATTCATGCTAACTAATGTTATATTAAAATGATATCAGCATCCCTTTTGGATAGTGTTGTTGTATATGTATGTATGTGTGTGTGTGTGTGCATGTTTATGTGGTTTATGAGGACACAAATGTGTATAACGACATAGGTATGACATAGGTATTACAATATGTAGGTGATTTATGAGGACATTTTCAGTGTCCCCGTATTTCAAAAGGCTTATAAATCACACAGAATGAAATCTAAAAATGTGTGTAGTTTCCTGTAAGGGGTAGGTTTAGGTGTAGGGTCAGTGTAGGACAATACCACATACA
>JAUCMR010000142.1:2129737-2142725 GCA_032357425.1 Enteromius argenteus | reverse complement strand
AGCACGTGGAGAACTGTCAAAGTCAAACAAAACAACAAAGAAAACAGAAAGCAGGTGATCAGCCCCTAGACCCAACAAAAAACACTCCTGTAAGAGCGGAGGCTGAACTTCAACATCACACTGATACCACGATAAAAACAGAACACACACACATATGAGTGTTTTCTGAGGCGTGTGTGGTCAGCCTCCTGAAATGGCTCATCCGGTTGATTCTCCAGGTTTCTCGCCCTCCTCCGTCTGTCGTGTGCCTTTCTCTTCTGTTGAGGATTCATCATCAAAGAGATCTTCTAACTTTAACTGCTTACACCGAGGTTTCCCTCGCACAGCGGGCGGCCCACGGACCAGATCAGTGCTGGGAACCGGAAGCTTTCTGGTATGATCCACGCATGAGCTGTCATCAGTGACCCTCAGGAGAACTGAACCTGGAACACGTGTGGGTCAGCTCACTTGATGAGGACTGGCTTCTTCACTTACTGCATGTGTCCTTAGTGCTTAGACAGGAGAAGAGAATAGAGAGACACTGGTGATTCCAGGAGTGTTCAAGTTTATATGACAACTGGATAACCAGGGGTTTCCTGACTCTCTTTGTAACCATGGATAGAGCAAGCATCATCATCGCTGAAGCTGTGAACGTCAGTGTGTCTCACGGGAGACAATTGAACTTTAAGAAAAGGTGTCCAGAGAACAATGAAAAATAACAGCAAATGGCTGAAATATCAAACTCCACAGTGTGATTCATACAGCATCACATTCCCGACAAATGACATTAAAATATATGACACACAGGTCATTCTGCTCTCTAGAGAGGAAGAGCAGCAGAGGATGCTGGGAAAGAACAAATAATAACCTCATAAAAAAAAACGGTTTGTCAAGATGGGAGAAAGCAACAGAAAGACAGACAGAGAGACAGAAAGACAGACAAACAGACAGACAGACCGATAGAGAGACAGACAGGCAGGAGACAGACAGAGAGACAGACAGGCAGGAGACAGACAGAGAGACAGACAAACAGACAGACAGACCGATAGAGAGACAGACAGACAGAGAGACAGACAAACAGACAGACAGACCGATAGAGAGACAGACAGACAGAGAGACAGACAGACAGACAGACAGAGAAAGACAGAGAGAGACTTTTTTGACTTTTAAACGTTGAATACTTAAAAACACATCTTAACCAAATTCCCCGAGACAGACAGACAGAGAGAGAGAGAGAGAGACAGACAGACAGAAACTCATGTTAACTCTGCTCTGATTATTTTGATTTTTCAGATCATAAATCATGTGAAGATTGTAATGAGACAGAGCCTGCAGGAGAATGTGCTGCACAGCCATTAAGACGAGAACAACTTCACATCTGAAATGTTTCTTAACACTGCCATCTCAATTTACTCCGCAAGACTTCTCTCCTGAACCCATTACGCTGATCTCAGACTCCACCCGATTCCTCCACAGAAGAGGATAAAACACATCTAATTAAGCTGTTCTGATCGTCAGATGGAGATGCATCATTATGCACACCGCATAAACTAAATGCCAAATGAGAGTGAAAGAGTGAATTAAATGCAATTAGTGGCCAGCTGAAACAGCATGAATTACAACTTAATATACAGTTAAAAATGCAGATGAAGAATCAACAGAAGTCTGGCTCAAGTCCTTCATTTGTTCTTGTCTCTACTTAGCAAAGTCTAACTTACAGCTGAACCAATGTCAAAACTCATCACATTTTCTGACAAAACACATGCTACCAAACCATACATTATCTAAAAGAGATCAGTCATGCTCCCAAAGCTGTGTACTTGAGCAGACCAGCCTTCAGTCAGAAAGAACACAAATATGAATTAATGATCACCAGCTGAACTAACATCAACACAGAAGCTCAAACACACACCAGAGCTGCTACTAACTGCAGACTCCAACAGAAACCTGACTGACGCTTCATTACCGACAACTAGTGATTCACTTAGCTGATTAAATCCAACTATTAACCTTAGTTTACATGACACCATTACATCTGCTAATGGAAGGACGAGGCCAATCAATCTGATTCACTCAGTCATGTTCTCACTCACTTGTGTGGCCTATTTATTCTGTCAAACACCCTTCATCTCTGACTGTAATCATTAACTCAACCATGAGCTGATTACATATAATCAGGATTACCTAATTAAATTCCAAAAATTAAGTCCTTGTAATTAGATTATATGACCAGATTACAGCTACTTTATGGATAATATGATTGCATATTATTCACACAATAGCTGTAAATTATTCATAATCTATTGATTCTCCCCAAAATTTCTCTTTTAAAGTTTCTTTAAAAATTGTGCGTCATCCTATTTTTTATTTTTTTATGTTGACTATAGTAAGAAATGTCTTTCTGGTCCATGCTTTTGTATTTGGTGCAATAAAACACTGAAACAAATAATTATTAAACATTATTAATTATGAATGGTAATTACAAGTTAAACGTACACTAAAACAATAAAATGTAATCTAAAAGTAATCTTATTATAAACGTTTTCAGAATATAAAATGAAAGTAACCTCGATTATGTTACTATCTGTAATAAGTAAAAATTGTAATTGTGCTAATAACCATCAGTTTTTTTTGGTTTTAACCCCCCAAATATAGAAAAATACAGCACCTCATAAAAGTTTTCAACATTTTTTCAAAGCAGCTTTACAGAAAATCATGATGCTAATGTTTATAATATCTTAATGTCTTCATGCTTTCATGTTGCATTTAGGTTTGGGTGATAATACAGTGTCATTATGCAATATTTTAATGTTTTTGGTTAGCCAGGAAAGTCTTGTAGAAACACAAAAGATTCTTTTTAGGTTTGCAAAATGTTCCCTTAATGTTCCCCTAACCCTTTATTTTAATGTGCTTTACCCTGCTGTATGTTGAGAATTAATTAACAATTTAATAACTAACAATTCCATTTTAAAGTGAACAATTATCCCAGTAGATGATAAGAGGTGCTCTAGAGAGCATAGACGAGTGTAAATGGACGAGATGTGATTCTCCCTCATTAACGACATCAGGATCATCGTTAGAGTGGCAGTGTGGAATGTGTCACTGCGGTGCAAATGATCCTGACAGGTGTGTGTGTGAGTGTGTGTGTGTGTAATCATCACTGAGATCATCTTCTGTGTCTCCGAGGAACACAATGGCACTCGCCGTTTCTCGCTCTCATCCTTTTACTTTGAAGTACATCAGAAACTCCCACATGTCATTAGCGATTAGCTGTTAGCTGTGCTGAGTGCAGGTGAAAACAGGGGATCATGGGATACCTGTCGACCTGGATCAGATCAGGCAGTGAGTTAATCAGAACTCTTACAGAATGAGAATATGCTGAGATACCACACGAGTGTCCATAGACAGAGAAAGGCCTCTGAGGAGCGCTCAGATATCATCCATGCTAATGGTCAGCTCTGGACCAGCATTACCCTCATGAGCAGCCCTCATCATCCTCATCAGCTGCTGCTCAAATCAGGACTAATTCCAAAAAATTCTAATTCCTAATCCTAGATCAGAAGAGCTGGAGCAATCTCACAGTCAGGACTCATCACAGTCACTCATACACACACTCTCTCTTTCTCTCTCTCACACACACACACAAACACACACACACACACACACACAGAGGAATTCAGTTCCTTTTGTGCCAAAAACCAGTCACCTATTCCACAGCAATTTCAAAACCAATTTCAGTAGAGCAGCAAACACTAATACTAGCCTGAAGTAAAACATTAAGCAATTATCTTCTGTAACTCCAACAGATCAATAAAGAAGTGCTCCACACTGTGTACGTACAGTAACTTTATGTGTCTTACTCCACTGACAACCAAATAAAGCCCCTGTGTCAGTTTGGAAAAGAGCAGCGTGAAAATCTTTAGTTCACTGAAGAATTAAAGTCAAGAATAACTCCTGAATTATTCCTGTGTTGGGCATTACTGAAAGGACTTTTGTGCGTTTAACGCATCTTTTTATTTATAAAGCACTTGTCAACACTGCTTTAAAGCTATAATTAAAGCTCATTGTTGTTATTCACACAATATCTCACAGTCTTCACAGGAAAAGAGAGTGCGTGTTGTGGTCGTATGTAGATTTATCCATAAATAGAGACGTGAGAATGACTGTCACACTTCCATTCACTCACATTCATGGAGCGGCCAGGGATTTTATTTCTGCCACACAGGAATATGAATAAAGCAGCGAATCATCCAAACACCTCCAGAGACACTCTTATTCACATCTCATCTCATCTCAGCTATCTTTAACATCACAACTTTAACAAAAGACTCATTTTTTAAGCTTCATTGTGGGACAAAATTACAAAAACAAAAATACACGCTGTCAAACTCGCTGCAGGTTTGCTTGGTTCACTGTAAAAATGATTTATGTAATAGTACTGAACGCAGATGGTTTATCTCTCACTCTCTCACACACACACACTCGCCTGCTCAGGTCACGTGGGGTCAGGGGTCATGCTGGAGTCAAGGCTGCCGTCACATCTGACGACTTAAACATGTTCCTCACGACCAGAAGCATATCTCTATAGAAACAAGAGAAAGGTTTCACAGATTTAAATGTATGTTTATTAAAACTGCTAAAAATATGAGTATGAAGCAGACAGAAATAGACAGTGAGGAGTTTCACACGCAGATGTTATGAAAAACAACAGCTTGAGAAAACATGATCATCAAAACAAGACCAACACCTGACGCTGATCTGAAGCACAATATAGACTGACTATAAATATATCTGCCTTTTCTATCTGTCTATCTATCTATCTGTCTGTCTGTCTAGACGTTCATAAACATGAGCCAATATTAGAACATAGATAACACAAGAAATGTTAAAACTGAATAATTTTACACTTTTATTTGCTAAATGAGCTCATTTCAAAATTGATGCCTGCTACAGGGCTCAAAAAAGTTGGCACGGGGCAACAAAGAAACTTTCAAAAGATTCCCCTGGGGGAACATCTAGCAACTAATTAAGTTAATTGACATTAGGTTAGTTAATTGTAACATAAAAGGGATGTCTGTAGAGAGGAAGAGCCATTCAGAAGTAAAGATGGACAGATGCTCTCCAACCTATCTATCTATCTATCTATCTATCTATCTATCTATTACATATCTATCTATCTATCTATCGATCCCATATCTATCACATATCTATCCATCGCTCTCATATCTATCTATCTATCTATCTATCTATCTATCTGTCTGTCTGTCTGTCTATCTATCTATCTATCTATCTATCTATCAATCTCATATCTATCTATCTATCTATCTATCTATCTATCAATCAATCTCATATCTATCTATCTATCTATCTATCTATCTATCAATCTCATATCTATCTATCTATCTATCTATCTATCTATCGTATGCTAATGAATATGTTCCTGATGGCTCAAACTCTCTGGATGAATTTCAAACTGTTAGACATTTCAAACACACACACACACACACACACACACACACTCATCTGCTGTCAGACTATTAATGACTCATTAGCATGAACGACTGCAGAACATTTGAACACTGACTTCAATTTACACACGCACTTAAGAAGCACTTTCAATTTCCAAATGCTTCTGATGAATTTAACAGCAACACAATAAACGGGCGGTTTTATTCACTTAATTTCCTCATTTGAATCTGGTGCATTAACGTTCCATAAGAGCTTCCAAACTACAGGATGAGCGAAAGGTGACCTCTGACCCCCAGGCTCACAGATGATGGGGTCAGATGGACGGGTTTCACTCTTGTCTGTTTTCATATCTGTTGCGGGTGCAAGTTTATTCATAGGATGCTTTTAATACTCTCTTCTTTCGTTCCCTCTTCCGTTTCTATTCTGATCCGCTCGCATTTGTCATGGCCCTAATGGACCACACGGATCTGGCGACGCTCACATGTACAATAGAAAACACTCTCTCTGCTGAAATACAGAGCATCTGGGTTTGTACCCGCAGCATCAATGAGGTCACTTCCTGTCTCTCGCTCTGTTTTTGTTTGCTTGTGCATTATGTCTTTACTTAACCGAGATGTATTTTTATCCAGATGCGGGTTTTCATGAAATTCTCACCTGGATCAGAGCTTGTTCACAAATAAAGAAAAACATCCTGAAATGCCATTAGAAACACAGCAAAAGTGAACTTCAAACACGCAGCCTCTTTTCATTAAGTAACTGTGTTATCAGTGCTCTGTGAACAATTGTGACACGTTTGTTTGTGTTCTGATTCATATAATGTGTGGATGAGGGTGTAGGTTTGGAGTGAAGGTCAGCTGGGACGTATTACAGACCGTACGACATCTATAACTTTTTAAAATAAGTGTGTATAACTAGCCATGAGTCACATGACCTTGATCATTCTCAGAATGTTCTGCAAAAGTGTGGAAGTCAGTCTGGTAATGAAAGATAGTGAAAGTATCATCACTCCCTCAGATGAGTAAGTACTCTCAGTTCCTTTACCCTGGCACTGATATCTGACCTTTATTTACTCTTAATCTCCTCTTAACGGTCAGCAAAAACTTCATTTACACTAAGACCACATTTGACAGAGTGAAATGAAAGTGAGCGAAGGATGGAGTTCACAGCTGCAGGGTGTCTTACAGAGCCAGATGGATGTGGCTGAAGTTAATCTCTTAATTAACAAAACAATACAAACAAACAAACACACACACCCATGTCCACAGAAGTCTGGATGCATCTACTGTACTGATCAGTTAATCTGACCTCATGAGATCCAGCCAGATTCACACCACCTCGACAGAACGATAGAACGACAGACAGACGGATGAACAGACAGAAAGATAAACATACAGGCAGACAGACAGATGGACAACTGGCCAAAAGGTCAGATGATAGATAGATAGATAGATGGAGTTTTGACCATCAGGGAGTTATTTTGACCTGTTGTTCATTTTGTTGCTATTGGAAACAGACTTTAATCTCCATATGAACTTCAGCTGTATGAATGCAGTGACAACCCTGAACACACACACACACACACAGAGATAACTGTGGGCAGAAATGAATAAAAGACACACTAAGAGACAGAGAGAGAGAGAGAGAGAGAGAGAGAGAGCGGAAGTGGTGGGACACTGGAGGAAACAGACAGATTAGAGAGAGACAGATGTGGGTTAAAGGTGTGACGCCACAGATAATTACACACACACACACTGACCAGTCTTGTTCTCATTCAGATGGATGTAATGAAAACATTCCTGAAGAGAGACGGAGGCTGAATCACACGCTGAATCATCACAGGAACGTCATGAGGAGCATCTTATGAGCTCCTGGATCAACCACACAGCTATCACATCTACACTACTCTGACAATGTCAAAAGACTTGACTTGTTGCTGTGTACAATACATTTGTCTGTGTCTGCTGTCAGTGCTGTTGTTTATCAGTGTCGTGCATTCAGCTTGGGTTTATGCTTTATAAGTTACTGCAGTTATTGTAAATTCTGCAATCAGTCTCAAAGATATTTAGATGTCAATAACTTTAAGCACTTGAGAGCTTGAGAAAATATAACATTCAAAGAGCTGACAGACCATGTGTGTCCATTTATACTGGCATGACTAGTCACATAGGATGCACTTATTTTCACAGGCCACTTAACTGAAGGTAAAAGACGGTGTAATCTTTACTGGCACTTACTGAGATGGTCCATTCAGGCAGGATTCAGCTGACAGAAAAGCTCTGTGATTGTGACTTTACCTCCTCATGTAGAACTAAAGCGTTGTGAACAGGGATTTTGTGAAAGACTCTGTAAATGATTGCGTTTCTTCTGCAGCACTTCTGAAATGTCTGTCATCATGTGTTGAATGTAAGAAGCTGTTTATGTGTGAGCGTTTGATGAAAGCCTCACACACTGAACGCTGCTTGTGTTATCGAGGACACGCTGAGGATGAACACACAGGAAATGAGCCCTTAAAAGAGTCAGACACACACAGCTCAATTCATGCACACCAATGAACCTGCCACACACACACACACACAAACAGACAGACACATCAAAACAAAGCAGCAGACGGGGAGAAATCCCATAATCCTCACTGGCTGTGTTGCCACAGAAACAGACTTTCCAAACAAACCTGTTGAATAGTCATGTGGTGGAGTCAATCAAACCAGCAGAAACACAACCGTTTCTTCAGAACAGAATGCATGTACTTGTTACCCACAGATCACACACACAATTAAACTACACCAGACATAACTATACTAAAACTAAACCACACTAAGCTACACCGAACGACTAAACTAAATAAACAGTGCCATACTAAACTACATAAAACTAACCTAAATTACAGCAAACTAAATCATATGACACCAAACTAAACTACACTTAACTTAAGTACACTGAACTACACCAAATAATCCACACTAACCTAAACTAAACTAAACAACTTCAAAGTAACTAGAAACTAAACTACACCAAAATATACTGATCCACACTAAAACAAACCAGATCAGTCTAAACGTAACTACACTTAACTAAACCATACAAAACAAAACTACACTAAACTTAAACTAATTTTGACCAAATTAAACTAAACTACAATAAACTAAACAATGACAAACTAACCGGTTTACCATGACAAACCACCCCAAACTAACTTATACCAAAACAAATTAACCAACACTAAATTAAGCTACACCAAACTAATTACAACAAATAAACCTAACCTACACTGAATGAAACTACACTGAGCTAAACTAAATTACTACAACAAATTAAACTAACCTACACAAAATGAAACAACACCAACAACATTGAACTACACCAAATGAATCCACACTAAACTAAATTTAACTACTTCACCAAAGTGAATGTGACTAAACCAAACTAAACCAAATAATTAGAAACTAACCTACACCAAACTAAACTAACCTTACTCTAAATTAAACTAAAGTACACTAAACTACAACAAGATACACCTTGCTAAACTACAGTAAACTACACTAAAATAAACTACAAAACACTAAACTAAATTACAACAAAATATACTTATCCATAATAAAGCAAACTACATCAGTCTAAACTTGATGTTTAAAACAGAACAAAACAGCAACATAGGACTAGACCATACAAAACTTTACTAAACTAACTTAGACCACAAGTAAAGTAAAAACTAAAAAGTAAACTAAACAATGGCAAACTAACTTACAGTATACCAAGATAAACTGCGCTGAACTTATACCAAAACAACTTAGCACTAAATTAATCTACACCAAACTAAGTTTCACCATACTAACCTATCCTATGCCAAATTAAAATACACCAAATATTAACCATGCTAAACTAAGTTACAACTAGACTACGACTAAATTAAACTTAAAACAATTCTACACTAAACTAAAGTACACTAAACTAAAACTAAACTAAATTAAAATTCAAATGAATATGAAGAACACTAAACTACAAAATAAAAACTAAAACACACTAATAACCCAAATAAACCATGCTAAACTAATGCAAAATAAACCATAATCTGAACTAAGTTATAGCAAACTAAACCACAGTAAATTGAATGAAATTACAGCACACTAAACTTAACTAAACTAAAGTAAAGTGAACTCACCATGCTAAACTACACCAAACTAAGCTAGACCAAATTAAACTACTCCAAACTAAACCTAACAACAATAAACTAAACAGTGCCAAACTAAGCTTCACCATACTAAACTAACTGAACGAAACCCTGGTCAAGTGTTTGTGTTTGTTTCTGTTTGAATTGCAGCAGCTGTATGTGAAGAGAAACAGAAATAGTTCCTAATAAATACCCTTTAAAGTCCAAACAGCGGCTGATGAAGGCTTTTATCCGAGTCAACAGTATTTTTAGGATATGATTGAGCTGGTCAAGATGAACGATACGTAACATAATGAAAGATCCCAGAGAGTAAATTAATGCTGCAAACAAACAGTGAGAATAGAGCAGGGCTCATCAGAGCACAAAAACAGCAATAAAAAGCCAATCTAGCGTCTGTCAGAGCCTCAAAACAGGGCTAAAATAAGACGTCAAATTACTGACCATCACCACAGAAACACTGTAAATATCATCTTAATTGAGGCAGACAAATAAAGCGCGAGACGGAGGGTGTTTTCGGTGTCAAATGAGCGTTCAGAGGCGAAGCCTCTCATAATTGATTCCTGCAGCGGCTCTGATCAATACACTATTTTGGTTTGATGAGTCAAATACAAGATAAAAACAACACAAGAAAATTGGCGGTAATTTGCAATTTCTGTGAAATCTATTTCACACTCCCCCATTATGCTGCGTGTTATTTATGCAAAAACGGCCTGGTTATATGTCATTACTGACATTATGGAGTTATTCTGATCAGCTTTGAGCTGGTGTTTCCTTTGGGAAAGTCGGTTCCTAGCTACCTACTTTTCCTGAGTTTATATCGGGAATGTAGCTTTGCTCAGCTCACATTTGTTCTGTAGATCTTGATCGTTTCAGCAGATTTGACCTTTTAAAGAGTTTTGATGAGCAAAACCCTCCCACCAATCAGAAGACAGCTCACTGTAACTCATGAATAATGCATGAGCTCCTGTATGAGAGGAACATTCATTATCAACTAAATCAACTAAAAATTGTAACTTGAAACAAAACAAATGTTAACTAGATAATAATATATAATATATATAAAGAGTTCATTGTGTATTCCAGTTAATCTCAATCAAGCTGCAGATGGGTTATTTTGACTACAGGTTAAAAAAAACAACAACAAAATCTAAATCAAAATATTAGCAAAAGCTATAATATTCTAGTAAAAATACTTTCATTCATACTTCGGCATATTCAAATGTAGAAATCATTCACAGAAGATCAGGTCTATGTTTTTAATAATCTCAACATGAAGCATCACAAAAATATCCAAATATCGTTAACGCCTAAAATCAAGATTCATTTAGATGCTGATAGCATTCTGAATTAAAACGAACACATTTGTCAACGAGAGTCACAGGTTAAATGCAAAAAATATTTGGTCTCATCTGAAGCATAAACTCTCTTCATTTTGATGACTTTGAGGAAGACTTCATATCTTATGTCATTGTCTTAGTTAAAGAAACTTCATTTGCAAAAAAACTAAGAAATTCTGAGAAAGAACATTACTTTATGTGGTGATTAACTTCACAAGGACTACATGGTTTTATGAATGAACCGGGTCAGTTCTGACTGAACTAATCTACGGTCTCCTGAGGGACGTCTGAGGTAATAAATAAGATCTGACTCACAGATTTCAGACGTCCAGAGATTCCCCCTCACGCAGCAGATGGCTGGAGAAGAGGGTGGAGGTGGTTTCCATTAGCGTGTTTGAGATCTCAGTCTGACTCAAGGATCTCGTGTGAATGTCACATGACTCCTGAGCACATACATGACACATCCAGCATCGCACACGGAAAGGTTACGATCACAGAGAACAAAGACCTGGAGTCGCTCACAAAGACCTGCTGCCTGTCATCCTGACGAGACGCCTCCAGCTGACATATGACTGGAGTGATGGACCTCTGAGAACCCACACAACATCTGCACCTTTACCCACAATCCCCCACTGCCCCTCTTTCAGTAGGATTCATCTCGATAAGTCAGTCAGCACTGGAGGGTCATTTGTGACTGACCTGTTATCACCCTTCCATTACTTCTGGAGTGATCTTCAGCGCTTTAGACCTCAGCTACTGCATGTCAATCATAAACACAGCTGCAGTAAAAAACAGTTTTTATTTTCAATTTTTATTATTTGCAACGCTTTTGGTACATTTGTCAAAGTACCAGACCTCTCCAAGCTGGACTCCTGTAACCAGCAGCGCCTCAAACTCAATATTTGCACAGCTGATTACTGCTATAGAGGACTTCAGTCTGCTCCCACTCCAGAGATAATCAAGCTGAAACACTCATTTTCTCATGCGTATAAAATAATAATGAAGATGAGTCTCAGAGCTGAAACGTTCTGCATGCACTCTATACTCAACTAGCTACTAACCACAAAAGGTTTAGGACTGAGACTTTAACCCTTCCTGACCCGAAACGTGGAACAAGTGATTTTGATCATGACATTTGGGCAGATTTAAATCTGAGGAACAAGAATTGTCTGAAATGCTTATTTTGTTTAAATGTAAATTTACGTTATAATAAAAAATTATATTTTGCAATGCTGATACATGCAGGTAACCTTTCAAAAGTAGAAAAATTACAATTTTGGTCAATGTTACAATTTTTGCACCATTTGAAGTGGAGAATAATGAGTTCAAACTACCCTGAAGTGTGTGAATGATGACAGGATGATGATTCTGAATGCTACTGTGGCAGTTTCTCCAAGCCCTGACTGGACAAGAGGAGTGTGTTGGGCAGCAGTGAGTCCAGAGCATCACTGAAATGAGCTGAAGTGTGTTTTAACATGCCTTAAACAACAGTAGCACCCACCGAGTGTGTCAGAGCTGAGGAGAGAGCTAGAGAGATGCTCAGAGAATACACACACACACACACAGAGAGAGAGAGAGAGAGACACACACACAGATCAGGACAAACCTTCAGCTCATGATCTGACAGAAGTTACTTCAGGATAAAGAGGAATCAGACACACACTAAAAACTTTTTTTATTGACAACTTCTGTCTGATTCAGGGTTATTACTGTTCCTGTACTGTACTGTGTGTGTGTGTTGTCATGACCCCTGTATGGGTCATGTGTTGTTGTTTGTTTTGCAGGGTGGAGTTAGGGTGAGTGACGTCACTACGGCTGAAGACCTACACCTATGTTGGAGCAGATTATTTCATTACTTCATTTCTGATGTGCTCGCTCGTCATTAGGGTTGCCAACCGTCCCTTGAAAAATTTAGAAACAAAAGTACGTGTCCCCTATTTAAAAGGGACGCACTTTGTCCCGTATTACCATGAGAATCAAAAATAGTCTGTAAAATGTCAACGGAATTAATGCTTTGTATGAAAACGTAAGGTAA
>JAUCMR010000142.1:1955463-1965881 GCA_032357425.1 Enteromius argenteus | reverse complement strand
ACACACACACACACACACACACACACTCACTCACACACACACACACAGTGAGCACACTCCCGCTTTCAATAGTGTTTGTCAATATTTAACCACAGAAAAGATGAATTCTGCGTGTCTCTGTGTTAATGTATGGTGCAGACGCAGGGTTTTGTTTACTAGCACACTGAGCTGCGCGTGACGCTTCCGCTGATATTAACGTCTTGCGTCTCACTAAATAAAGACATAAATACAGTAGACTACATGAAGAACATCTCCAGAAGTGCTCCGAGGGTTACTTCAAGAGCATTTGAGTAAATCCATGGTCATATCATGCACACACAGAACTGTAAAGGTATGCATGGCAAGCGTCAAAATAAAAGTTGGGTTTGGACATATATTACTACATATTGGAAATATATTACTATTGTTCAGTAGAACGGACATAATAGACTACTACACAAATTATTAAAACAGTATTTCTTCAGGGTTTTAAACTGTAATATAAAATCCCCTTTATTTTCCATCAATAAAATGAAATCTTCATGAATTAAAAGACAAATGTTTTATGCCTTAAAAAATGTAAATACACAATATTTTCAGAGGGGAAGAAATAAGGCTATTGTAAGAATAATTAATAATGCACTAGTGTAAAGGTAGCATAACAGATGTGTGAACTGAAAACTATTTGCACTGATTGATTGTGTTGGATATATTATTTTCCGTGCAGTGTCTCAGGAGATGAGGTTTTGAGTCTGTATGAATGTCAACAAGCTGAAAAAAATGGTTTTGAGATGATGTCATTTTAAAGACTTATTTCATAAAACTGGTATCGTTCAGGAACCGGTATCGAACTCAATATATCGGTATCGGTATCGGTATCAAATTTTTTAAATGATACCCAGCCCTAGCTGTCACACACACACACACACACACACACTTGTATTACACTACAATATGCCTCCAGCACAGATAACCGATCATCAGTGCTGTATGAGCACAGCCTCATTTGTCTAGTAACAGTGCATTATATGTTCCTTTTTTGCTCTAAATCGTTCCCAGTGATTCGGTCAGACGATGGCAGAGCTGACTCTGGGAAGAATGCGGATATGGTGCACTGACATCATCAGTTTGTTAATTAGTGCAATATGTCACCTGGCAACCTTTTGTGTGTTTTCAAGCAGGTTAAAGGACCTTTTACACCGTGGACGATAACTATAGCAGTGATGACTATAAAGCTTAGTACCTACTTTACAAGCCTGTTCACACAAACAGCTGGATCTGTAAGGAAGATTTAACAATCAGTAAATATAATGCAAAGTTAATAGTCGCTCTTAACTGTAAAATAGTTGAGATAATATCGTTTTAAAAATCCTTCTGAATTTAAAAGAAGTTCACACCACAACAATAACGTTAACGATACAGAGGAACAATATTTTTGGAATCACTTTCAGTGTGTGTGTGTTTATGTTTAAACTTTAACCTTAACATTTATTATTACATTTATGATGTTCTTGGTGTCAACATTAGATTTCTTATTCAGGGTTTTAAATTTAGGCCCTAAAAAGTCTTAAGTTGTAGAAGTAAGTCTTAATTCTGATTTCAAGAGGTCTTAAATTTGGAGACGGAAAGAGCAGAATTGTGATATGGCAGTGATTATCACACGTTCAGAGTGCGGTGGTTGCTGCTGTGTGTTCGGTGTTATCAGGGAAACAGATATATTTCTGCTCCACCTGCTGTCAGAGAGAGATGGAGCGCTTTCAGGAAAACTCTTGTTTTGTTCAGAGTTCAGACCAATACAAACCCCCCCATGTGTTGACCCTGCAAACACACAGAGCTTTAAATGTGAACTGGTGGATAGATAAGAAGACAACGCATTATAGAGATTTATTACACAGCTTCGTGGAATACTGGATTCTGATTGGTCACATTCCAAGGTTTGTTATTCCCAGATAACAAGCGGTTAAACTAATAACACCGGCTCATCCGGGTACTACGAGTTATCTTGACCATTAGTTATTACATCATTTTGCGTTCTCTCACAAAACTTTGCATTCTTTTGCACAAATATTTGCATTATCTTGCAAAACTTTGTGTTCTCAGGCGTAACCAGTTGAGCTCAGATTAACCCATCCTGTTTACTTTAACTTACGCTTCCAGTGGTTCAGACAGCTCCGTGCGTTCATAACAGAGAAGTTCAGTGAAAGACACAGGTTATTACGTGGAAAAGGATTAGGTGTGTTGGACCGGAAGCAGCGCTGCAGCCACCGCTCGGGGTATGACATCAGAGTACCGCGAGAGCGTTTGACGTGTGCGTTATGATCACTCTCGCTTTCGCCTCTAATGATGTAGAACTGCTTTAAAATCATCACATAATTCAAGATATAAGGAAAGAAAATGTATATATTTATACAAGACTTTTTAGTCTTTTTAGACACCATTTTTGCTCTATTTCTCCAACAGAAATCATTCCAAACACAGCCACAGCACTGTTTCGCTTCTCTGAGCAACATGATGGTGTTTTGTTCCTGAATGAATCACCCGTTTAAATGATTCAGTTCAGTCGCGATGACTCACTTTACAGTGGCGGTTCTAATTTCACAATTAAGGTACCTTTTCATTTTTTGTTATAATTTCTAAACATCAGCTTTCAATGGTTTTGGTGTAAAATATCAAATGGTTATTTATGCTTTTGTAATGCAGGTTAAAGTACTCCATGTCCCTCAGAGCTGCGTTAAACAGTGTGTTCTAATGCAGCTTCTGTGTTTCCTCTGCATCACAAACATCAGTTTGTTGATACTGATTTCATTTGCTTAGTAACAGCCCAAATCCAAGAATTTGACTTAAAGATGCTGCACACTTTTAGAAAAAAAGGCTTAAAGGTAAAAATGCCCATAAAACTTGTTGGAAATCACTGACCACACAGAATATGAAGAATATCAAACAATTGAAGAGTCAGCTGTCATTAGAGAGAAGACATCAGCACAATAACAAACTAATTATCGTTATTGATCAAATACAAAAACATTAACAAAATATATATTACATACCCCTAATTTATGATATTTAATTGATATAATAATTTATTGATAACAATTGTTTAAATTAATATAATAATTAGTACTTTTGAGTCATCCATTTTTTTTTTTAAATGTCTTAAAGTTTGAAATGTAGAGTTTGTCATTTTATACAACTTTTTGTTTTTGTGAAAACTTGTATCTGAACTGTAAATTATGCTTTTTACAGTCATTTTACTGTTTAATATGGTACTATAGACATTGCTCACATGGTATACGTTTTATTTGTGCAGATCTCAAAAAGGTTTTAGATTTGAGCTTAAAAACCCTGTTTATTATAGTCCCCGTACCGAAGTAGAGTCAAAATACGTTCCTGCTTCAATCAGACGGACTTATTATCGTTCTTGTAGTCAGTAGACCTTAAAGGAACACTCTTCTATATTAAAAATATGCTCATTTTCCTACTCCCCTCGAGTTAAACCGTGAGCTCTTGTAGCTGTAGCTTAGCATAGATCATTGAATCTGATTAGACCGTTAGCATCACGCTCAAAAAGTATTTTAGGGACTATTTTCAGAATGAGAGTATATTTCCTAGTTATATCAGTTTAGGAAAATCACAACATTTTACATTACTCTTAGTACACAATGTACTACAGAAGAGTCCAGTTTTAAACCGGAACAACAACTCTTCGGTGGTTTTTGAGCGTGATGCTAACGGTCTAATCAGATTCAATGATCTATGCTAAGCTACAGCTAGCTGGAGATCAGCTGAATGAATCTGAAAACGGTAAAACTCAGCTGTTGAACTCCAGGTGAGTTGGAAAATTAGCCTATTTTCAAATATAGTGACGTGTTCCTTTAACGTCTGTTATTGGTGGCCTTGACCGATGTTTTAATCGTTGTGGTTATCATTCTTGTGTCAGCAGGCTTGTAACGTTAACTGTTGTCAACATGCCTTTGACATTAATGTTTATTGATATAGTTATCGTTCTGGTTGTTCACGTGCCTTTCATGTCAAAACGAGGACCGCTAAGCTACTAAGCAAACATTTCTGTGAGTTTGAGATTGTGTTAAATGGCACATCTCGTAGGGTTCATGTTTCGATGCTGTCCGAGTGCTGATGTTGTGTTTCTGTGTATGCAAACTTACAGAAATATACATGCACCCTTTCTGTGTGAATACCAGCCGGTCTTGGGGCTGTATTCATGTATTTATATTTACACATCCACACGCACGCAGTGTTACTGTACATGATGTGGATTGTTTAACACAGAGACATGTGATTGTATTTCAGGAGCTGAAACACACACACACACACACTCAGCCTTTCTGCTGGTAACCATGACAATAATTACAGATCGCTGTAGCCGTGTGTTAAGCGATGGCTCGGGGGAGCTAAAGCACTTTGGCCGACCATCTTTCTCTCTCCCTTTATTTTTCCTTTTGCTTTATACTCGTTCTTCTTATTTAATATGGAGGACGGCCATCCACAGATTGAAGGCTTGTGTTGTCATGGAAACTGTAAGTCGTTGTGCCACCAGCCAACCCCCCTCCCCCTCGTGTGGCAGTTGGTTTGTTCCATGCTGCGTTGTGTAGCGCGGCCGCGGACCGAACCATCGCGAGCACGGCTCTCTGAGTGGGTGTGTGAGCCAAGTTCGGGCTCGTCTCTGGTGCGAGTGTGTGTTATTCACAATTCTGATAGATCCCTCTCTGAACTGTAAAATCATTCCCTCAAACTGTCTTTTCCACTTTTCATGAATTTGCTGACGCGTATAATGTGAAGCATTTACAGAATGGGACTTGACAGCATCAAATTAAGAGTAAGTTATCTTTGCGTTTTAAGATTTAAGTGAACTTTGTTAGTCACGAGACTCACTGAATGTAGTAGTACAAGTGTTGAAGCGAAGCTGCTAACTAGTCACTAATATCAAGCAGACTATTTTACCTGATCGTTAAAAAAACTCGTTTCGTTGTGAATGAAGCGCGCCGCTCATAATTCTGGCAGTTGCAAAGTTTTAAATGTTTAAGGTGACGGTTAAAGAATTTAAACACTGCGTGGCCGTTATTAGAGGTGTGTTCGCGCGCGCGGGAGCGTAGTAGCAGATCTCTCTTCAGTCTGTCAGACGCGCGCTGTAGGGCTGCATGGCTTTTTTTCTTCTTCTGTCAGTGTGAGATGAAGATGAGGATGAGGAGGATGATGCGCGCGCGGTCCGCCCACGCAGGATCGTTCCTGGCTCGCGTCTAACCGTCGCGCTGAATATCGCGTTTATTTTCGACGATGCGGGAGTAACGGGATGAAGATCGCTCGCGATCGCTCGCAAGTCGGCGAAATGGCAAACCCGCCGCGCGCGCGCCAGCCGCATTCGCCGCGGAGCGAACGATGAGCGCCGGCGGGAATCTGCGCGTCACCCTGGAAACGGCAGCGGAGACTCGAGCGAGCGCGGGCCGAGCGGAGCGCAGCGACAGCCGGACCGAAGACCGAGGAGCAGCCGCCGCAGGACGCGGAGAGCACCGCGTGAGATATCGATGAACGAGGGAGGAATTTCGCTGTTTATAATGAGCCGGTGATGAAGAAGAGCACCGCACATGTCCCCAGCAAACTCGACTCGCGTGAAGACAGAGTTAGACAGTGATTCTCCCGCCTGACAGAACTGATCTGAGGACAGTGAGATTATGACAGATGCCTGAGGAACACACTGAACACTAGTTACTGGAGCGGAGAGACCGACGGACGGAGAGACGCGCTGAGGCCCGACGCCTGCGCTCTCTCTTCTCCGGTAAGAACTCGCAAACTACACCTGAGCTGCACTTTACTGGAACTTACATAGTCTGAGGACTAATGCGGGCGAAACTGATCTTTAGGACAGTAAATAAAGATTCACTGCTTCCTTTCAGGGGTTGAGTGAGTCTGCAGTGACCACCAATACGTTGTAATTAATCATTATTAAAGATCATGTTCCATTAAAGTAATTTCTTACCATAAACATATCAAAACTTCATTTTTGATTGGGAATATGCATCGCTAAAGACTTCCGTTCAACAACTTTCCTCAGTGTTTAGATTTGTTGCACCCTCATGGCCATACATCAATGGAAAGCTTATTGATTCTGCTTTATGACTGGTTTTGTGCTCCAGGGTCGCATATAGCTGTCAGTAATGTGTTATTGTTATTATTGCAGTGCTCTTGATTAACTGTAGATGGTTATGTGTCCCACCCCGCTCAGTGCTGCCCCCTACAGACCTAGACAGTGTGTGTTTACAGTAGTGCACTAGATAGAAGACCACTTACTGCTCCTGGCATATGCTGTTTCTCTGCTGTATACTTGAGCTGTCTGTATGCATGGATTTGCTAAAGCATGTAGTATGCATGGCAGTGCACACTGCGAGAAATGCTGTACATGCCCCAGTGCTTTCGTTATTGTCACTAACTGGATGCAATATGACATCATAATTTCTTGCATAATTCATTAATGGATCAGACTAAATGAATTTAAGCAATTGGATTTACATGTAAAAGGGACATGCGTATGTACTTCTGTGATTGTAACTGGATGATGTGCACTGAACATAATGCAACAAAATCATGCGACAACAGTCTAGCTGTTAACACTGCGTACTGTATTACAAGGCATTTTGTAAAAATAGTGTGCAGCATATTGTGTACAGTCAGAATGAGTGGGTATGCATGCTGTTTCACATATCATTTTTTAAAAATTGTGTGCAATGCATCATGTATATGCGATATATCATGCATACTACATATTGTTTCAAATGCTATTTTATTTAAGTGCAGTATATTATGTGTATACACAAGTATTTAGATGGTATGCACCCTGTATACTGTTTTATAAAAGTAGTATGCAGTATATCATGCATATTTAGAAGATTTAGATGCTATGCATGTTGCATACAGCTTCATATACTATTTTAGAAAAATGGTATGCAGTATATCATGTACATTCAAAAATATTTAGTACAGTTTCACTTAATATTTTATAAAAGTAGTAGGCTACATGGCATATCAAGTATATGTAGAAAGATGTAGATGGGATGCATACTGCATGGTGCTTTATATTCTATTTTATAAAAGTAGTATGCAGTGTGCCATGCTTATTCAGAAAGACTTAGACGCTTATTGCATACCGTTCCTTATACTATTTTATAAAAAATATTCATGCATGTTCAAATATATTTAGATACAGACTGCATACTGTTTCTCATACTTTTTTTGTAAAAATACAGCATATGTAGTAGGCTATATGAAGAAAAATGGTATGCATACTGTTCTATTGAAAACAGTATGCACGTATGTTCAGAAAGGTTTAGATGGTATGCACACTGCATGCTGTTTTGCATACTAATATATATGTGTATATGTATAAGGCTCTGCATACTTAAGGTAGTGGGTATGCATACTGCATACAGGGTTTGCTAGCCTTTAATTCCCAGCATAGCGACTGTAGCTTGTGGATCTCTGCCGAAAACAGTTTTCTATCGGCCCACACAGAATCTGCACACTTTTTTTGACATTTTCTGCCGTGGGTTAAATATGCTGGAAGGTGTTAAATGTTTTTATGATTAATGAGAGTGCTGTTATCTCCAACATGTATTGAATTAAACTGCATCTTGACATGCAGGAATTGTGTTTGCCGTGTATGGTTGCTGTCCTGTTGCTAGGGTCAGTCTGAGTGATATTATGGTCTGTTCTGTAGCACACATGATCACAAACTCTGATCGGATCACTAGCACTAGCGATGGTTGACTTACTGTTTTCAGTCGCTCTGTTTGGAGCGACGGGCTCCTGTGGGATTGTGGGATTGAGCACTGAGAGCGTCAGGAAGTTGAGAAATGCTAAACCTCATGACAATGAGAGTGAATCCAGAGCTGGTTTGGCTCTGCCGCTGTAGATCTCTGGAGGTTTGCTGATATTGAGTGGATTTCTTCCACTGGAAACACTTTTATTACATTCCAGGGCTGCAATAATGCTCTGATCTCACACACACACACACACACACACTGTTCTGGTTTAACTGCAGCTAGTTGGGTTATTGATCAGGAGTGTTTTACACTGGTGTGGTGAGTACAGTCGTGTCTGATATCTGATACCTGAGTCACAGCTGAAAACAATCAGTGCATTAGTGTGGGTGTGCAATACATCAGCATTACACCGGACTTATTTATTAATATAATGCTTTCAAGTGAATCCTTATAGTGCACAAACATAATGCAAAGGATTCCATTTACTGCAAAGTATATAATGCATTAACCTGAATCCTGAAAAGGTGCAAATAAACTGCAAAAATATGTCATATATATATAATGCAAAGAAATACATTTACTGGAAAGTATAATGTGTTGAATTGAAGTTAGTTGCCAAAGACAATTAGTCAGTTTTTCAGAAATGCACAAAATATCAGTGACTGCATCAGTAGCAGCTAATGTTTTTGTTTATGTAATCAGTTTAGTCTGGTAAAGCAGATGACATTAGCCCAATTTTAACCAATTATTTTAGCAATTTTATTCCCGATTTCCTTAAAATACAAATAATTACATTTACTGCAAAGTATAATGTATTAAAAAATATATATAAAATAAAAAATGTAATGCAGACATGTGTAATACATAATGCAAATGTATGATGCAAAAGATTTACTGCAAAGCATATAATGCATTAAGTTGAATGGCAAAATATAAGGCAAAAATAAAAACCAAAATATTTTACTGTGAGTTATTTAATGCATTAAGTTGCATTCTTATAGTGCTATATATTGTGTACATATAGAATATTTAATGCAAATAATAACATGAACTTCAAGGTAATGTGTATATAACTGTATTCCTATAATGCAGAAAATCCTTAATTTTGTCGAACGCTTCTTATTCAGGCTGCATATGATCACTCAGTGTATGTGCGTATAGAGCAGCGTCCGATCGTTTAACAGCTGAGCTACACAGACTGTAGTGTGATTGGCAAACGTACGGTAAAGCAGCTAATCGTTTTATATCTGAGCCGAGTCTGTCACCGTGAGTTGATGAAGAGATGAATGTGATGTGATCTGCTGCAGCAGAGATCCACACAGATGACTGATATATTATTCATATATGATCTTTACTGACTCCACATCAGCTGTCAGCTTAAAGAGATAAACATTCTGTCCATCGAGGGCCAAAAAAACGACAGAAACCTGCATAAGTCAGTCATTCAGTGTCTTCTGAGGATGCTGTGCATGAGATTTAGGTGATCATTTACTCTCCCCGAATCGAATAACAGAAGTCATTTGTCCTCTAGAGTCTCGTAAACGAACACCATGATGCTAAACGTTCATATTTCACGCTAGAGCTTTACTCATCGAGTTAAGTTTTCTTTGATGTTCATGGGTTCGATCTCTAAGAAGGCCTTGTATAAGATGAATGCAGTGTAAGTCACTTCAGATAAAAGCGTCTGACAGATGCATCAGTATAAACGTTTCTCAGTGCATCATCAGATGACTTCAGAAAACTTGAAATGAAGTGCAAATTCAAAACTTTATGTCTAACGTGTTATAAATTATAAATGCGTTATACCTCTTAAATAATAATAGTCAATATGCATTATAATGTATAATAGTAAATGTATATGCCATTGCTTGTTTATTATGTGTTTTAACAAATTACACTTTGCAGGATTGAATAGATAAGTGCTATAATGTGTTATAATAACTGGTTACAGTTATTCATACAGTGCATTATGAGCTGCATTACAAGGAATAATTAATGTATTAAGAATACTTTAATAGTGCATTTACTGTCTTCAAGTAAAGTGTTGCCTGGGTATTTTTAGGATATTCCTACAATGTGTGTCAAAAAGCATGTACTTGTGATCCATCAGAACCGTTTCAATGCAGTATTTGTGGACTGTCACTTATTACTGCTAGTAGTTAATTACATTTTGTGTAATTTTGCTGTGTCTCTTTGTCTTTTTCATTATTGTTATTAATATTTTATGTAGGAGTGGGCGATACACTGGTAGACACTATTAACTGGTGGAAATTGGTCGATCGGGAGAGATTTTGTACTATTGTCTTTATCTTGGTTATCCACTTGCATCAAGTTGTGGTCCGCTGTGGTCACAAAAATAAAAAAACAGCCCAAAAAATTTTTAATTTTGGTCCATGTTGCTTTGCTGGCCATAAATGCAGGGAATCTATGATAAATCTTAAAGGGGTCATATGATTAAAGATTAAAGTCTCAAAACCAAAGAGATATTCTTTATAAAATTATGACTTGTCCACACCTCCCTAAAACAGCTTGTTTTGAACACATCTCCACTTCTCTACGTCACAGAGTGGGTTTATTTTCAAACACCGCCCAAATGTTTACACACAGAAAGAAGGCGGAGCTATTATTCTGGCTGTAGTGTTGCTGCGGGCGCCATGTTCTGGAGAC
>JAUCMR010000142.1:1922666-1938948 GCA_032357425.1 Enteromius argenteus | reverse complement strand
GTTTTCATCTTTCACTATATAAGTGAGGACATTTGGTTCCTCACAAGTATAGTCAAACCAGTACACTCTCTCTCACACACTAACACACACACTCTCATACTAACACACACACACTCTCTCTCACACTAACACACACACACTCTCTCTCACAGTAACACACACACACTCTCTCTCATACTAACACACACACTCTCACACTAACACACACACACTCTCTCTCACAGTAACACACACTCACTCTCTCTCATACTAACACACACTCTCTCACACTAACACACACACTCTCATACTAACACACACACAGACACAATCTCTCACACTAACACACACACTCTCTCTCTCACACTAACACACACACTCTCATACTAACACACACACAGACACAATCTCTCACACTAACACACACTCACACACTCTCTCACACTAACACACACTCACTAACTCTCTCACACACTTCTGCAGTGCGTGCAGTGACTCACTGTCCCATTGTGCTTCAGTGAGTCACACAGATGCACAGCACATATATATTATTCTGTGTGTGTGTGTGTGCGTGCAGGACGCGTCTCATGCAGAGCTTCAAGGAGTCTCACTCTCACGAGTCCCTGCTGTCTCCCAGCAGTGCGGCAGAGGCTCTGGACCTCACGCTGGACGAGGATGCCATCATCAAACCCGTCCACTCCAGCATCCTCGGCCAGGAGTACTGCTTCGAGGTCAGTCTGCATTCACTGCTGATGAATAGAACTCAGTATAACCCTGAATTCACACCCGAGAGCCTCAGATCTCATCAGCACCATCCAGGCTTTCAGAGACTAACACAACGTGACAGACTTCATCAGTGTCTCTCAACTGAACCCTCAGCAAACGGCAAAAGCTGCATGTGAGCCTGTTTGCACCTGGTCACTTCATGTGTTTTCTCTGATCAGATTGTGTAAATGCCCTCAGAAACTCTTTATAATCCGATCACCCAAACCTCTTCAGGAGGAGGTCTGGGACTCATTCCAGACGAAACCGGACAGGTGTAAATGCATCTGGCTGTTGAGAACACATATCTACATTTTACTCCTCCCAAAATGTTAAAATAATAAACGTGTGAGGGAGTTTAATAGGCTGTAGCCAGTCAGATATGCAACAGATTTAATAACTATTAATTAGACATACACTGATGAATCGGCTGCCCATATTTATCAGCTGATTTGTGATTATTTTAAAGCCATCTGCATATCTGAAATAGCATGAAAAGGGCTGATACCGATGGTTTATTGATTAACTGCATGGAGGCAATGAGTTGCATGTCTGTTGCATAATCCAATGTTTTTCTCTGGGCAAAATAATTAAAGACTTGCCAAAATAAAATCTGTGCAGAATATAGTTGATCAGACAGCATATTACGGCCTGTGTTTGATTTTTAAGCCCTGCTTCCTGTGATTGACCAGTATCGGTATGTCTGTGTCAGGTGACGACGGCGTCGGGCACCAAGTGTTTTGCGTGCCGCTCTGCTGCTGAGAGGGACAAATGGATCGAGAACCTGCAGCGAGCAATCAAACCCAACAAGGTACGGCTCTCTCTGACCGCAGCAGCGCATCGGTCATGATGACACTCGCCAGAGAGCGCTTAATGAGACGGGTCTCAATATACACCCATGTGTGCACTGCATCTATATTTGTGGTCCATTTACCGAGGAAATAAAGGCTTGATTGTACTTGTCATGTAAGATCATTTGTCATCTCATAGTAGCCCACATGCTGCAAATAGATGAGTCAGGAGCATCAGGATAATGAATGATACAGAGTGACATTTATGTACCAAAATACATACTCAAAATGAGTTTTTAAAACTATCCCAGATTTTAGCAGAATTTGAAATTATATTTTAGCGTTATATATTCATATTATAATTATATATTATAATTTAATTTAAAAAAAAAAGTTTCCAAGGCCACTTTTCTAATTTTCTTTAAATTCTTTCTAATTTTCATAAAATTTTTGCAGTTTTGTTTCATGCTTTTGTAAAAAAAAAAAATGTTTTACAAAAAAAACTATAAGCCTAATTTATTTATGTTTAGCTATTATTTATTAATGTGTGTTTGTTTGCTTAGTTCAGATATTTCCTGAAATATTTTGTAGTTAACGGTAATAACCATGGTTTGTCGAGCACTGTAAATAAAGGTGTCTGTTTATGTTAATTTGCAGGATAACAGCCGTCGTGTTGATAACGTGCTGAAGCTATGGATCATCGAGGCCCGAGATCTTCCTCCGAAGAAGCGCTATTACTGCGAGCTATGTCTGGACGACATGCTGTACGCGCGAACCACCAGCAAACCGCGCACAGACACCGTGTTCTGGGGCGAACACTTCGAGTTCAACAACCTGCCGGCCATCCGCAGCCTCAGACTGCACCTGTACAAGGAGACGGACAAGAAGAGACGCAAGGTCAGCTCAGCAGAGCTCAGATATGAAGTCCACGACACCATGTTTACAGAAACACAACTGAAAAATTGGTACTTTTTAATTAAAAGAGTCAGTGATTGAACTTGTTGCTGAACTTTAAAGGGAACTCACCTCTTTTTTATTGGTGGTATACTGTCTCAGTCTAAATTAAATTCACACTGAGACAGCATACCAACAGTAAAATAAGGGGTGAGTCCCCTTTAAAGTTCAGCTACAGAGTTTTTTCTGACTTAAGTTTTCTTAGTTAAGACACAACAATTTCTTCATTTTAATATCACAGTAAATATCGTATTGTGGGCTCAAATTTTTATTTGGGTGCAATTAATCACAATTATTTGTTTGACAGCACTATGCAAAACACAGTTTCATGGCCAGTTGTTGATGGTGAAATTCTCTAGTCAGGTGTGTGTGTGTGTGTGTGTGTGTGCAGGAGAAGAGCACGTATCTGGGGCTGGTCAGTATCCCGATCCCCAGTATAACAGGCCGTCACTTCGTGGAGCAGTGGTACCCGGTGATCCAGCCCAGTGTTCTGGCTAAGGGCGGCGGTGTGGGCAGCGGGAAGATCATCAACGCCTCGCTGCGTCTCAAGTGCCGCTACCAGACCATGAACATCCTTCCCATGGAGCTGTACAAGGAGTTCGCTGAGTACGTGACCAACAACTACCGGACGCTGTGTGGTGTTCTGGAGCCGCTGCTGAGCGCCAAGAGCAAGGAGGAGGTGGCCTGTGCTCTAGTGCACATCCTACAGAGCACCGGGAAGGCCAAGGTCAGGCTCCTACAGCACTTATACAGCTTCACTCACAGACCACCAGGGGTGGGCCACAGCTTAGCAGCAGTGTTGGGTGTAGCTAAATAATTAGTTACTGTAATTTAATTACTTTTAAAGGGGTCATATGATGCGATTTATATATATATATATATATATTCATAGTATGTATATTTTTATGTGTATTTTAAATATATTTATTTATAATGTGAATTATATGAATGTAAATATAGAAATATAAATACTTTGAAAATATATGCATTAATGTTTGTTAATTTATATATAATAAACACACATTTATTTGAAAATTTGAGAAAAAAAAATTACTAAAAAAATTAAAAACTTAACTTTTCAAAAATAAATAATATTTAATATTTAAATTTTAACAAAAAAAATCTTACTACTCATAGAGACTCCATTACTACTGAAAGATCATGTTTAGGATCCCAGTGAAGTGGCCAGACGAGCTGATGTGTGTGTGTGTGTGTGTGTGTGTGTGCAGGACTTCCTGTCTGATATGGCCATGAGTGAAGTGGACCGTTTCATCGATCGCGAGCATCTTATCTTCAGAGAAAACACGCTGGCCACCAAAGCCATCGAGGAGTTCCTGAAGCTGATCGCGCATCGCTATCTCAAAGACACCATCGGTGAGTGTGTGTGTGTGTGTGAGAGAGGAGGATGATGATGATGATGAAGGTGCTGGTGATGACGGCCGCTCTGCTCTCAGGAGAGTTCATCCGTGCCCTGTACGAGTCGGAGGAGAACTGTGAGGTGGATCCGATGAGAACGCCTCCCTCGGTGCTGCCCGATCATCAGGCTAACTTGCGCATGTGCTGTGAACTAGCGCTCTGCAAGATCATCAACTCGCACTGGTCAGTTCCTGTCAGCTGACCCCTCCTTACTTCACTAACTAACAACACATTCACATGTTCATGGATCTCAGAGGTCAGTTAATGGTCACATGCAGCTAAACAAATGCAGCATTTGAACTTTTTATAGTAAGTGTTTCATTTTGATTTGTTTTTATGAATGTCATTATTTGAAGTTTACATTTTTTGTGTTTTATTTTGATTTATTTAAATAAATTATTTGTGTTTTTGTAGTAACATGTGCATGTAATGATTTATTTCAATCAAGTTGTTAGATGTAGCTGTATTTGACTGAGCAGTAGTTTTTGCGGCTCGCCAATGGATTAGATTGCTCTAATACATAAAATAAGTAAGTTCTTGACCTGATGTTGACCCAAAAGACTAATTAAAGTGCAGTTGGCTACAGTTAATTGGAACTGACTAAAGATACACATAATCTTTCAAAGTTTACATGTTAGGATGTAGTTCGTTTTAATTTATGGAAATTATTTTAATAGTTTCATCTTAAAATTATAATTTCCTTATGATCTAATTAATTATTGTGTTTCAGTTGTGCATTTTTATGCAATTAGTTTCTTTCATTTGAATTAGTTTTTTTTTTAGGATTTAGTATTTTAATTGTTTTTCTTTTTTTAACTATTTATTACAATTTTATTAAATTAATTATTTAGTAAGTGTTTATTTTGATTGTATTTATTTCTTTATTTTATTAAAATGTTATGTTTGTTTGTTTTGTTTTTCGATGTAGTTAGTGTTTTATTTAATAGTTTTTGTTTTGTAGGGTTTTTTTTTTACATATTGATTATTTAATTAAATATTAGTGTTTATTTTTAGCGTTAAAATGTTTATTTTAATTCTTAATTAATGTTCCTGTGAATGATTCATCAGTTGTTCTGTCATTCTGAAGAAAAGCCTGTTGGTCTTTATAATCTTTCATCAGGAATAACTTGTTCCTTCCTGAAACAAACCGGTTTTGGCACATTTTAGCTGATCTATCAGGATCAGGACAGTCTGGGTCACACTGGTGAACAGAGCTGCTTTTGTCCAGCAGGGGGAGCCCAAAGACTCACAACACTCTTTTTGCTACAGTTAAGAGACTGACCGAGCCCCCGTGTCAGATTCCCATTGAAGTGCTCTCCACCAGCAAACACAATGAGTTTGCTTCCTTCTTTTCTGAGAAAGTCAGTAATCTTAGAAAGTCGATTAACACATCCTCAAGTTATGCAGAGGCCAGAAAAACTCAAAAAACAGTTTTTCAAGCAAAATTCTGGAAGAAATAGTACAACACCTTAAATCGTCATCCAAACTCGCTGGAAGTTGTTAAGCCACTTCTGAAAAAGAGCAATCTTGATAATTCCATATTGAGTGACTTTAGACCAATATCAAATCTTCCCTTTATAGGAAAGGTTATTGAAAATGTTGTTTTTAATCATCTGAACAATCACTTAAACTCAAATGGATACCTGGACAGTTTTCAATCTGGTTTCCAAGCGCATCACAGAACAGAGAGTAACAGGCAGTTTAGTTTAGAGTCTGAGGTGTGTGGCGGTGCATGATGGGATGTGTTCTCTCCGCAGCGTGTTTCCTCGTGAGCTGAAGGAGGTGTTTGCGTCATGGCGTGTGCGCTGTGCTGAGCGCGGCCGAGAGGACATCGCTGACCGCCTCATCAGCTCGTCTCTGTTCCTGCGCTTCCTGTGCCCGGCCATCATGTCCCCGTCGCTCTTCAACCTGACACAGGAGTATCCCTCCGAGCGCACCTCTCGAACACTCACGCTCATCGCCAAGGTGGTGCAGAGCCTGGCCAGCTTTTCCAAGTCAGTCACTAGAGTCCACCGTCATCCGTCCATCCTCACGTGTCACATGACCACACTGACATGCCCACCTCATTTCACTTCCCCAATCAGCTGGCGGCATCAGGGTTATTGTAGCATCGCTAATACACCGTTATACTGTCTCACATCACAGTTCTACTTCATATCTGTGACCCCTCTGTAACCTGTCATAAGGGTCAGTCTATTGAAATTGAGATTAATGCATCATCTGAAACCTGAATAAATAATCTCTGCGTTGATGTCTGGTTTGTTAGGATATTTGTCTGAGATACAACTATTTGAAAATCTGGCATCTGAGAGTGCCAAAACTCTAAATATTAGGAAAATATTCTTTAAATTTTTAATTTTTGGATTTTGTAGTTTTAGTGCTTCAAATAGATGAAAATGAGAATTGTTGCCTGGCAACTAGCTGAAATTAAAAAATATATATCTTGTTTTTTTAATCATTAATTTTTCTGTCATTGTTTGTTGAGTATTTTGAGTCCGTGATAATAACTCTGGGAGCCCCTGCTGTGAGTCTCATGCTGTCTCAGGGTTTGTGTGTGTCTCATGTGTTCTCAGTGTTTAGAGCTGATCTTCAGTCTGTTGACTCGTCACTTATCATCTGTCTCTCTTTCTTTCTGTCGCCCATCACTCTCTCTCAATGGATCTGTCCTCTCTCTCTCTCACTCTCTGGTCTCTGTCTGTCTCTCTCTCTCTCTCTCTGTCTGCCTCTCTCTCCCACACTGCTGTGTGTGTGTTCTCTGCAGGTTCAGTGGGAAGGAGGACTATCTGGGCTTCATGAATGAGTTTCTGGAGATGGAGTGGGGCTCCATGCAGCAGTTCCTGTATGAGATCTCTAATCTGGAGTGTGTGAGTAACGCCGGGGCGTTCGAGGGCTACATCGACCTGGGCCGTGAGCTCTCTATCCTGCACAGTCTGCTGTGGGAGGTCATGGCACAGCTCAGTAAGGTACGGCCCAGTCTGTGTTTACTGGACCAATCCTTTTCCTTATGATTTTTATCAACAACATTGTGTGAGTCTCAGGGCAAACACTCATGTGTTTGTGTTTCTCAGGACGCTATCCTGAAGCTGGGGCCGCTGCCACGGCTGCTGAATGACATTAGCGTGGCTCTAAGGAACCCACAGCTGCACCGTCAGGCCAGTCACCAGCCACCCGAGCGTCACCTGACCCGGCCCGCCTTCAGCCGCCTCGCCACCAACGACTTCCAGAGCCTCATGATGAGAGACCTCAACAGGTAAACACCTGTCAATCCGTGACCCCGGAGCACAAAACCAGTCATAAGGTCAACTTTCTGACATTGAGATGAAAGCTGAATAAATAAACTCTCCATTGATGTCTAGTTTGTTAGGAGAGGACAATATCTGTCTGAGATACAACTGTTAGAAAGTCTGGTGTGCAAAAAAATGTAAATATTGAGAAAATCATCTTTAAAGTTGTCCAAATGAAGTTCTTAGCAATGCATATTACTAATCAGAAATGAAGTTTTGGTATATTTATAGTAGGAAATATAGTAGTACTAAATATCTATAAGAGAAATGTATAATGTTGACCCATACAGTGTATTGTTGTCTATTTCTACAAATATGACTGCTGCTGTGCTCCAGAGACACATATTATAAAATCAATGCATTAATTAAAAAGCACCATGGTGTGTTTTGAAAGTGGTGGTAGGGGTGTAACGCTATACAATCATGGCGGAACAAATCTGTTCCTGTAATTCTGTAATCTGTAATTATCTGATTGACCAATTATTGATTGGCTAAAATGATCGGTCATGGCACCTCTAATGAGTAAATAGTATGATAATTAACAAAACGTCTTCTCTAGAATAACGAGTTATGGACGCTGAGCAAGAGATGATCTCGCTGCTGCTTGAACAGTGATCTGCCACGCCACATCAAAGAGCACCAAAACATTTCTTCTTGAAAAAAGATCATAATTTGAAAGATTTCATAATTTCATCAGACTGATGTGTGTGTGTGTGTGTGTGTAGCTCTATAGACATCTCTCGTCTGCCGTCTCCTACGGCTGGTCTCTCCGGCAGCGGTATTCTCTCTCACCCTGGAATGGCTGCGTTCTCTGAGCGAGATCCTCGTGGCAACAAAGATGTCTTCTACGTGACTCGCCCACCTCTCGCACGATCAAGCCCCGCCTACTGCACGAGCAGCTCTGACATCACTGAACCAGACCCCAAGGTGCACACACACACTCTCACTCACACTCTTTGCTGTGTGTGAAGTCAAAAGCATCAAAAACATTTAAATGCAATTGTTTATTGATATTAATGCCTATGTAAATGGAAATTGAGATTTATATGTCATCTGAAAGCTGAATAAATAAATAAATGAGCTTTCCATTGATGTATGGTTTGTTAGGATAGGACAAGTAGCACAGGCATATCTCAGCCAAACCAGAAATCAATGGAAAGATTATTTATTCAGCTTTAAGATGATGGAAAAATCTCAATTCCAAAAAATTGACCCTTATGACTGGTTTTGTCCTTGTAAATGTGAAATTTCTTCTAAAGATTATATAAGAGAATGTGAATGTTGTGTGCTGAGCTCCTGGAGTGTGGTTCTCAAATGTTCTGCTGTGGTGTGTGTCTCGTCAGGTTCTCAGTGTGAATAAGAGTGTTTCTATGATGGACCTGCAGGACTCTCGCATCAACAGCGTGTCTAACCTGCACTCGGTGAACGATCTGCTCAACTCGTCTCAGGGCTCTCTGGCCGGCTTCGGGCCACTGGCCGGGGCCCCTCTCAGGGCTGGAGGGCGTGTGTCAGCCGGCTCAGGTGGCTCCAGCATGTCGGGTGGCCTGCGTTTGAGTCACTCGGGTGGCCTGGCCACGGACTCTCTATCCCAGGCGGCTGCCATGCACGTGCCCCTGTCCTTCCAGAACCCTCTGTTCCACCTGGCTTCAGACGGGCCCCAGTACCACACCCCTCCACCGCTGCTGCTGCCGCCCGAGCCGGAGAACGGACACGTGCCCTCCTTCGCTCACAGCGGCTTCTCCCGCAGTGAGGATCTGTCAGCCCTGCGCACACAGAACAGCCTGGTGCAGCCCAACATCGTGCACTCACACAGCTACAGCGACGACTTCACGCGCCACAACCAGGCTGACTACGCCCGCAGACAGCTCTCTCTGCAGGTGCAGGTGATCCAGCGCACTCCTCACATCACACTAGGTCACCTGTGAGATTTACTTTTATAGTGAGGGCTATGGTTGGGTATCGTTTGGGGGTTTTTTTCGATACCGGTGCCAAATCTATACTTTTAAAACATTCCAGAGTCGAAGTGGAATTGTTAACAGATCGTTAACGGCTAGTCAGGACATCCAAACGCTTGCCTATCACTCATCAACCTCAAATATGGCTTATCATCTGAAAGATGTTAGTATTAGCAGCTTTACATGGCTACTCGATCTCATAACCTAGAGAAACGTGCGCTGTTCATGTGCATGGACAAACATTGTGCTTTTGTAAAATAATGAAAGCAACAGGATGTGTTTTTTGCCATCTCTGTCTGCTCTTGAAAAGCATGAAATTCCATCTATGCTTGACTTAAAAATATGAAAACACTATAGAGAGTGAATTGTCTACTTTCAAATGAACCAATTCAAATGGAAAACAAATATTCTCTGATTATGTAATCCACATGAAACATGCACGCGGCATTGGCTGTGTTTACACGCACAATTTATGAATTCATTCATTGATGAATCTGTATGGAGTGTTTACATGCTCACTAAATATATTGATTGGGTTGATGTGTGTGTTTATGTGTCACAAGCTTCAAATCAGAATAGAGACATTTCATTGAATAGGTTCATTGATTGGATCGATTATAGTGTTTACATGACGCTTTTTCACACCGATTACAAACAGATTATATGGTTGCATGTAAACGTAGCCATCGATGACATCATCTCTTAATCGAAAACCAAAGAAATATGTCTTTACAATTATATTGGGTTTCATCTCCATTTTAGTTATTTTAGTACTACAAGATCAGCTAAACTGGCAACTAGCTGAAATAAAACACATTTCTGTTATATCTTATTATCTTTTATTTCAGCTAATGTCACTTTATTTCAAGTAACAAAAAAGGATTTGTAATGGTCCTGGTTGAGTTATCTCTGCTATCCCTGAGGGTCTGTGTATGTGTGTGTTCAGGAGAATCTCCAGCAGCAGGTTCTGATGGGCATCGCCCCGCAGACAGCCACAGGTACAGGCACGCCTGCTTCTCTGGCCACGCCCCCCACCACCATCCATCCTGTCCGTCAGGCCTCCATGGCCCCGCCTCCTCCTCAGCGTGTCAAGCCTCAGCCCTCCCACCAGCTGTCCGTCAGCTCGGCCGTCAACTCCACGCCCCCCAAGACCCGCCCCCAGAGCGGGAACCTCCTCCAGTCGCCTGACTCCAGCTTCGGGGGAAGGCAGTTGCCAAGGCAACAGCTGTCGGTGAAGGATAGCCCTGCCCCTGGCCTGCCGCATCAGTCCAGTACAGCCTCAGAAAGCCCCGCCCCTCAGGGCGGAGCCAGTGAGAGCACAGAAAACACACCGAGCAACCAACCAGCAAAACCTGCTCAGCAGGGCAACCAACAGCACCTGCTCAAGCCAACCGCAAACAAACAGGTCAACACACACACACACTCACTCTCACACACACAGGCACACACACCAATACACTAAAGCAATGCTTCATTTCAGTCTGTGGAGTAAACATATTGCATTAGCAATTAAAGCAAAACACGCTCAGGTCAAAGTGTCTGAATAATTTTTGCTCCAAAATTTTACTGGTAGTCCACTGTATACATTTTTTGGGTGTAATATGGCACACTTCACTTTATTTTGCTATCCTTTTACTTTTACTAGTTATAAAATAACAAAAATTGTATTTGGAGTCTGAATAATTTGTGGTTTGTCTGTACACACACACACACACAGTCAGTTGTCACACATCAGGTTTGTTGTTTTTATCCCCAGCCCTGGTGTGCCTGCGCAGATTTGAGTCTCATCAGTAATCTGAGGTTTTATTCATCTGGGGTAATTGAAATTAAATACAAAATGGTCATAAATGATGACTGTAAGTCCTGTTTGTGGGTCACTTCCTAAACTAGAATAACTAGTATTATCAGAGAGCACAAAATACTCATAACAGAACTCATAACATAACTGCACCATTCAGAACTGAGCCGACAGGGCGTTCTACATTCTAATTTGAATGCAAGGAAATAAAAGTAAAATGGATTGAAAAGCAAAAACAGCCAACAAAATGCAGTTGTCTATATTTTTGTCAGTGAAAAAGTGAAAAACAACTTATTTCCCAGAATGCACCTGTTTTTAATTTATTTAAATTAAATATACACCTCCGGTTAAAACATAACTGTAATGTATTTCTCTGATGTTCAGCTGTATTTTCAGCATCATTACTCCAGTCTTCAGTGTCACATGATCTTCAGAAATCATCATAATATACTGATTTACTGCTCAACAAACATTTCTGATTATTATCAGTGTTGAACACAACTGTGCTGCTCAATATTTCTGTGGAAACTGTGAGACATTGCGTATGTCCGCGTACAGTCTCAGATTCAGCTGTGGTCTGTGGATGTGTTCTCATGCTGTCTCTGTCAGATGAGCGTTTCTCTGTGTTGGTGTGTTTCAGGGCTCGAAGTCTCCGTCCTCTCTCAACCCTCCCTCAGCTGCGTCCGAGCGTACGGTGGCCTGGGTGTCCAACATGCCCCATCTGTCTGCAGACATCGAGAGTCTGCGAGTGGACCGCGAGGAATTCAAACTGAAGGAGCACTCCAAGAGCATGGATGAGTCCCGTCTGGACCGGGTCAGTACTGACTACTGTGACGGAAATGAAATGACTTTTAATATATATGTGTGTAATAATTAAAAGTACAGCTCATATTTCACTTCAAAATCTTAAAATTATAATTACATGAATATTACATGTAAAATTTTTCTATTATTTAAACAGTGTTAAATTACTATTTAAAAATATAAAACAGCAAAACATACTTTTTTTTTTTTTTTCATTTTAAGTGTGAAAAAAAAAAAAATCATAATGACTTATTTGTAATTAGTAAAAATAAATAATACATTATTAATGATTAAATGTATGTAATCTTCAGTAAAAACAAAAATCCAGTGCAAAAAAAAAAAACTTAATTAAATAAAACAAATTTAATACGTTTTTATATTATAAATATTTTACATTATATTTTCAATAAAGACTGTTTATTAGACCAAAAGATTTGGTTTTGCATTGTGACGTTATTTTTCTTGATGATTAAACACTGTTATAAAACCAGGCCTAAATGATAGCATAAATGACCTTTAAATTTAACTTTGCTATAAATTCACAATATAAATAATTTAACATAGTTATTAAACACTACAGTAATAGAAGTTTAGCATTAAATATTACTAAAATAATATCAGCAAGACAAAAATCATATTGGCTTTATATAAATGTATTTCTTATAATTAATACGTATGAAAATAATGAAGTATTTTTATATATATTTTGCATAAAGAAAATCAGAATCGTGCTCATTGTGGTGTTTTCTGTGCAGGTGCGCGAGTACGAGGAGGAGATCCACTCTCTGAAGGAGCGTCTGATGATGTCTCATCGTAAGCTGGAGGAGTACGAGCGGCGGCTGCATTCGCAGGAGCAGCAGACCAGTAAGATCCTGCTGCAGTACCAGAGCCGTCTGGACGACAGCGAGAGACGCCTGCGCCAGCAGCAGATGGAGAAAGACTCGCAGATCAAGGGCATCATCAACAGGTCAGACGCGTGCCGCGCGCTCGCGACTTTGTCCCTGCGATTACCAGAGCATCCTGGGAATGTGTGTGTGTGTGTTGCAGGTTGATGGCGGTAGAGGATGAGCTGAGGGGAAGTGGAATGCCTGACCTCAAAACCAGAATATTCACAGAACAGGTCTGTCACACGCACACTGGGAACCCATCTGTACCCTTCATGCCACTCCACCAGAGTGAGCTGCTGCGTGACGTCATCACATCTGTTGTGTGTGTGATAGTGAGGAGAGGAAGTCAGCGGGGCTGTGCGGCGCCAACCATGTGACCCTGTGCTAAACAATTGCCTGTAGAAGACCGTGCTGGTCATACAGACAGAGATTCTGTGCAGAGGACACGGTTGCTTTGTGTTGTTTACAGTAACGTGACATTATTCTAGAGTCGATCTGCTGTGCTTCACAGGTGTGTGTGTGTGTGTGTGTGTCAGTAGCTCTGAATAATGTCTCATCCAGTTAAAAGCTAGAGACTAAATCTGTTTACTGACATCGGTTTGACTGGGATTAATATAACAATGAATATAACTTTTTAATAACTACAGTGAAAAATAAACAGATAACTGTATTGATAACTATACCGATAACCGTAACTATACCAGTAACTATACTGATATTGCAATAAGCGTAACTATAACAATAACTAGGGATAAATAAACTGATAACTATACAGATAACCAGAACAGTAATTATATCAATAACCGTAACAGTAACTATACTGATATTGCTATAACAGTTACTATAACAGCAAGTACACCGATAACAATAACTTTACAGACAACTGTAGTGATACTGTAACAATTATAGTAATAATTATAACAATAACTATTCTGATAACTATGGTAATAACTACAGTGATAAATAAACTGATGACTGTAGTGATAACGATATCATCAGTATCTATACCTGTATTTATATATCTATACTGTTTTATATTTACAAATGAATCTTAAATGATTCTTCTGGAACTCTGTGTCTGTTACTGTCAAGTAACTTTAGTAACTTGTGGATTGTTTTATTTAGGGCTGCAACTAATGACTATTTCCACGTTCTGCCCAGAGTCCTTCAAACAAATGCTATGAAAACAGTGCTTAACAATTTATTAGAGCATCTGTCATAATCAAGAGAAAACACTAATATTTTAGGAATCTGTCAAAAAAAAAAAGTAAAATCTAAAAATGTTATTGTCATTTACTGGACAAATAATCAACTAAGTAGGCTAGTATTTATTCACAGAATACATACTTGCATTTTTACTGGCATTGTTTAGGTACTTTTTGACTGTAATTGGGTATCTGGGACTTTTTGCTTGACTTTTTTCTGCCTTTTTAATAGATAACAGTAATTACTATATTATAGCATTAGAAATAACCAACTAATGTTACTAAAGAGCTTATGCATACTGGAGAACTAACCAATTCACTAAGCTAAAAAAGCCTTACAGAATTTGTTAAAAGCCCTATATAAATCTGTTTTAATAAACTTGTAAAGCACCGTATACAGTGAATATAGTTTCAATCTCTACATTAAAAATGTAAATAATAATAAACGTAATAAAGACGAATAAAACAAACTCCGTGTTAGCCAGTAGGTAAGAGGAATGTTCTGCAGAAACATACTTTCACTTTGATCACAGTCACAGTCTCATTTCTTTATCCTGTAAAAAATAAAATATGTGAACTACATGTTGGTTTTTAAATCTTAATTTAATGTTCAGCACCAGATATTTCAGCACAATGAATGTTTTTGCGCTGAGTATTAACTCTCTGTGTTGTTCCGTCTGTCTGGTGCACGCAGATTTAGTAACAGGACGGACCTTTATGCAAAAATGGAATTGCTCGCTCGAATTTGTGACATTTATAGATAAGGATATGACGTCAACCTTACTTTCAACGCATCTGTCAAAGCGCCTGACAAGGCAAGCCATTACCTTAATGTATTAGCTTAAAGCTTCGAATCCTCATGTTTCGGGCAGCTTGGATAATGTACTTCTCCTGCAGCATTTCATTCTGCTTCCTCCACTGTTTTAGAGGCGTTTTGTCCACACAGATGCGTTATTCAGTGCTGTAATTTGACGTGCACTATGGGCAGACCAGACTAATTTATAATGAGAATTGTTGTTGATTATTTGCATTATCAATAATTATTGATTTTATCGATTAGCTGTTGCAGCTCTAGTTTTATTTACTTGCTTTTGGCATATTTGACCAATCTACTACTATTCAGGGATATTCACATGTACCTCCACGTGATCAATACACTCTGTGTTTTGCTTGTCAGTTCTTGTACGTACAGGCCTGAATGTTACATCTTTAACGTTATATTAATGACATACGTCTACTTCATAGACATCTTGAAATCTAGTAATTCCATTCTACACTGTTGTTCTGTTGTTGGTGTCTCTTTGTCTGCACACAGCACTGTTCACACTCTGTGTGGTATTGGCTTTTGGTATCAGACAGGGGCGTCACTAGACTCTTTTAAAATACAGCTGTGTCCCAGTAAAATATTACTGATGAATACTTATGTGTCGGTGGAATTGACACTGACCCAATAGCAGCATCAGTACATCTGTACAGTGATAAATATAGCAATAACTATAGTGATGAATCCAAAGTTCTGTCATGAAACTCTAGATGGTGTGACTCAATCTGACCTCATGATAACATTATCACAATGGCGCAGCTGGTTGTTTCTTTTTAAATACTTGGCTAGTGTTTGCTGTATCAGTTGCAGTGCGCTTCAGAAACCTTCCACCTCCCCAGCTCCACCTGTATAGATCTGCTACAGGGTGTTTCGTGTATGCTGTATAGAGATTATTTCATATTATATGTACAGCATGCATGTTGTGGATGTACTGGCAGCAGTAAGTCTCGGTACTTGCTCTGCTGCAGCAGCAGATCTATTCCACCAAGACCAAACACATAAACATTGTCATGTACATTACCACCCAATCCTTCTGAGAGTTATACTATAGTGATACTGTACCGATAACAATAGTGAAATCTATAACGATAGCTATAGTAATAACTGTACCAATAACCAAAACAATATCTATACCAATAACTACTCTGATAACTATAAAAGTAATTATACTGATAATTGATAGCATTTTAACAACTACAATAGCACAGTATTGCATACCAAGTGATAACTATAGAAATACTGTAATATTAGCTATAATAATAAATATAGCAATAACTATACCAGTAACTAAAAGATGACCATAGTGATAACTATACCAATAGCCATAGTGATATTGTAGCTGTAACAATAACTAAAATAACTATACCGATAACTATAGTGATATTGTAACAGTAACCATAGCAACAACTGGAACAATAACTAAAATGATAACTATAGTGATATTGTAACCATAGCAACAACTGGAACAATAACTAAAATGATAACTATAGTGATATTGTAGCAGTAACCATAGCAACAACTGTAACAAAAACTAAAATAACTATAACGATAACTATAGTGATATTGTAACCATAGCAACAACTGGAACAATAACTAAAATGATAACTATAGTGATATTGTAGCA
>JAUCMR010000142.1:1882840-1905031 GCA_032357425.1 Enteromius argenteus | reverse complement strand
TACGTCCTCTGACCAGCCAGAATGATAGTTATTACAACGTCTTTTCACACTTTGTGTTACCGTTCCAGTGGTTGGTGCGTGCTTTAGTTGGGCTCTCGACCCTTATGTTAAAAGAATTAAATGTTTTTTTGGCTGCTGTACTTGAATTATAACACTTCTGAGAGACTCTGCCTCTCTAAGACATCTCTTTCATATCTAATCATGTGACAGACCTGATGTCCATTAACTTAATTAGTTGCTAGATGTACTCCCAGCCTAATGTCTAGCTTTTTCAGCCCTTGGTTGCCCCGTGCCAAAAGTAAAATAAAAATATATATAATGAGATGTTGATTATGCTAAATAGAAATAAATATTAAAAGCTGATAATTAATAAAGACAGATGTCTGTACTGTATTTTGTGTTGTTTTGGGAGTGAGAGATGAATGGCTCCTGACGGCTGTGATCGTGTGTGTGTGTGTGTGTCTCTCTCTCTCTGTGTGTGTGTGTGTGAACGAGCTGAGCTCAGAGTGCAGGATTTGTGCGGTGTGCTGACAGCATATGTCGTTTGAGCGTGTTTAATGCACAAGTCCAGTTTAATCTGCTCTTCAAATGGCCGTAATGGAGGCTGTGATGTTCTTCTATCTGTTTGTTTACTCCAGCGTGTTTTGTTTCAGCCGTTAAGCATCTTTAAAAGTGCTCAAGAGGCTTTAAACTTCATGCCCTTAAAAGACCATCGACAAACCCGCAGCACACACAGAATTCACTCAGAATGAGATTTACTCATTAACACTCGTTTGTTATTACGACACACATCAAACATCCTCATGCACATGTATTTCTGACCCCTGACAATCATATTCATGCATTTGGTAGATGCTTTCATCCAGAGAAACTTGCATTGGATGCACAATTTTTTATGCAGTCCTTGAGAATCAAAGCCATGATACTGGCGTCGCTAGCATTAGCTACTCTTTGAGCATTAGTGATGTGAGTACTAAAAGTCATATAATAAGCATATTAAAATTAAATACTACTAAAGTAAATCTTTTTTTTTTTATTGCTTCTTTAAGTTAAATGAATGTGTAATGAAGGAGACGGGGGCATGTCGATCCATGTGCAGTTCTTTATTGATAAGCGTGGTAAACAGACAGGGCCAATACAACAGCAAACACGAGTGGAGGAGGCAAAACACATATTTCAAAATAAAAGTCCACACACAACTAGACAAGGGAACACTGACTGAAATCATAACAGAGCCAGAAGAGTGGTGGAGTGGAGAAGGAACAGAGGGAGGAACCGGTGGAACAGACGCCCTCCAGAGCGGAGTTGGCGGGACAGACTCAGAAGCCCTCCAGGGCAAAACAGGCACGACTGAAACAGAACACAGAGAGGTTAATGATGGAATTCATGGCCATGACTGGGCAGGGCGGAGATTCCAAGGCGGCCTCCGTTGCCATGACTGGGCAGGACAAGAATTCAATGGCGGCCCCTCTGGCCGTGGCAGGGCAGAACAAGGGGTCAACGGCCTCTGTGGCCGGGACTAAGCATGACAAGAGTTCATTGGTGGCACACATGGCCGTGACTGGGCTAGACGAGAGTTCCTTGGTGGCCCTTATGGTCGTCGCAGGGCAAGAGGAAAGTTTGAGGACGGCCGTCACAAGGCTGGATAAGGACTCGAGAGTGGCCTCCAGTGGCCCAGGAGATCCTGCAGCCACCAGCAGAACCTCTGAAGAAGACACAGCACAACCCGACACCTTTAGAGGTTGTGCAGCCACCGGCGGAACCTCCAGAGGATCTACGGCCCAAGCCAACACCTCTGGGGGTTGTGCAGCCACCATCGGGAGTACCTCTTGAGGATCTACAGCGTCAGCTGACACCTCAAGGGGTCCTGGAGAGGATTCTGGGACTGGGGCGGTCTGGAGAGCGGGCTTGTGAGCAGATGAGGTCTCTGGAGCAGACTTGAGGGCAGGACAGGCTCGTGGGCGGATGAGTCCTCTGGGGTGCAGTGTGCGGCCCACACACTTAAAATAGCAACCGCCATAACAGGGAGCACAGAGGATAAGGGAACAATCTCTAAGATGACCATAGCTGAAGTGCTTGGGACACCTGCTGCACGCACTGACATCAGTGGTGGGTCCGCCAGACTGGACAACAGCCTCAAATGCACTTGGAACGCCCTGGTGTCTTCAAATGCAACGTGCACGATGCTTGGGAACACTGGAGTGGCATCCGTGACGGCTGAAGACTGTGGCTTCTACTTTGACTTGGCTTGTGAAGATCGGTGTGGGCTTGGCTTGATTCCACAAAGCTGTGGCAGAACGTAGCGGCGCGTAGTCCGCCATCTTGCAATCACGCCAGGGTCCCGTCCGCCATCTTGGACACTGACGCAGCGCCAGAATCGCGTTCTTCTTCCGCGAAACCCACAGTAAATGGAGAGCCCACGCACCAAAGAGCAAAGTCAATGAAATCTGCAAGTGAGGATCGGGGACCCTCGTGTCTGAGCCGAGATCTGAGAGGCTGATAAACACTGTCACAGAAGAAGTCTATAACCACACAGTCCAGCAGATCTGAAAAATACGCGAGATCTAAATACTCACACACATAGTCCTCGAGTGAGTGGCAACCTTGCTGAAGTGCTAACAAGCTCCTAGCAATGTCCATACCTGACCAAGGTCCATCTGAGAAACCGCTGGATCCTTGTAGGGCTGATCATACTGTAACGAAGGAGACGAGGGTGTATGGATCCAGGCAGAGTCAATACAACAGCAAACAGGAGTGGAGGAGGCAAAACATAAACAGAGTCCTAAGGCTAGCGAGGGTCGGTCGATCGGCGAACGGAGTCAAAAGGGACAAGACAGAGCAATAATCCAAAGGCAAGGCTGAGGTCAGAACATGGCAAAACAATAAACAAGGTAACACAAGACTAGGCTAGAACTCAGGAAACGCTTTGCAAGGACGTGGAGTCAATGCTCGGCAGCTCCGTAGCAAACATGGAACAGTTATAAAGGGGAGGAGCCAATGACTTGCCATGGGAACAAACAGGGGGCAAAGCGGAACACAGACACAAGAGATTACAATATTTCAAAATAAAAGTCCACAGACGACTACACAAGGGTACACTGACTGAAATCAAACCAGAATGCTAAATCAAATAAGAAAACATAATAAAATATATATATAAAAAATGTAATTGACATCTTTTTTTTTCATTTTTAATTTTATTTTAGATAACTGCAGAGACAACATTTTTCATTTTCATTTATTTTAACCACAAGTACAGATAAAGTACAGATAAAACTTTAATAAAAAGAAAATTTATATATATTTAAAAATAAAATATTACAAATATAACATTATAAAAATAAAGATATTGACAAAAACACAACAAAATTACTTAAGTAAATTACAGTGAAAAATTAACTATAAACTATGTTTATCAGTCTGTTGTTTGGATACAAGTATTTGATGTTTTTTTAATGCATAATTTAATAAAATGTCATAATTTAACATTTTTGAGCCTAGCATTTATTACAGTGAGTATTCTTTTATTATGTTTTCATACGTTTTGGTGAATTTAATTTGTTGTGTTTTGTACATTTTTTCAGTGTTTTTAATACCCCTGATGACAGGCTCTCTGAAGCACACAGCGCGGACGACTCCTGATTTTCTTCTCATTATTTATAAAGCAGCTCTTCTGCTTCAGGTCTGACTCTCTGACACCTTCCCAGATTTTGTGGAAGGAATCGGATCAGTCTGGAGTGTCTGGTTCCATTCAGAGGTCACTCAATCCTCCAGATCTAGATGTGTTTCTCACACCACAGCATCAGATGATCAGTGTCTCAGGGCAGATGAAGAGCAGTGCACTGCTATAATATACTTCAGGTGCTCTGTTCTTCTACTTAATATACTAAAACTGATTCTTTAGTGCTTAAGATAAACTTAAGATCATCTAAGTGTACTCAACTCTGCTGTTTGAGACATCATGAATATGATATGAATATAATGTGCTTTTAACATACTTTCTCTGTATTTAAAAAATGTATTTAGTTAACACTTGTGTATGAAAGATGAGTTCAAGTGTACTGCAAGTGGTTAATAAATCTATTTTGAGATACAGAGATAGTATGTTGAATACCGCACATATATGTGACTCTTCAGCACAAAAGCAGCACAGGTATATTTGTAGCAATAGACAACAAAGTAAATAAAACTAAAAATAAATTCTCAAAAAACAAAACTGGACTTGTATACACTAAACATGACTATATATAAAACTGAAATAAAATGAATTAAAATATTTGTTTCTTTATGCTCTCTTATAGTGCAAGAAATAGCGTGTGTGTGTGTGTGTGTGTGTGTGTCTTTAAAAAAATGAAGCCTCTTTTGGGGGAATTTGTTTCATTGTGAGATTATTTTCGGGATTTACCCCGTTTTTCTCATCACAGTAATTAATAAAAATCTCTCTGAATCTGTCTGGAGACTATTTATATACAGAATATTAAACCCTGTATAACACACACCCTCATGATGTGCACGGGTCAAAAGACATTGACAAAAGTGATTTCATGTCCATCTAAAGCACATTAAATGTAGATAAAGTATCTACTTTTAAGGTTTAAATGTTTTTGGTTGAAATAATGTTACGTTGTCATTCAGTGTAACACAATATTTATGTAAAAATTAAAGTAACAAGCTTATTCTGACTACATATTAATATATATAAGAATAAACAAGCATATTCAATTGTTTTGTGTTTTAAATCTTACTGACAAATGGGTGAAACCTAGGATAGTGGCAAATTCTAAAATAATATAAAGAATATATAATTACAACTAATTAATATTCAGGGTGAAAGTAATTAGTCTTTTAATGTCAAAAATTAATTTTTTTGTAAATATGCCTGACAAGATTTCACTGAATGACATTTTAGTGGATATATTTATTAAATCAGGGATACATGTTGATATATATATGATTATATGATATATATTTCTGGCTCAGAAAAACAAAAATTGCTATTAAATTAAACAGAAAACTTTTTTGTCCTGTACAATTATTTAACAATTATTGACATAACACACCAATAATAAACTTTGAATTCAACAATAACAACATTAATTTACATTACTGCAAAATGTTGAGGTAAACGTGCTCGTGAGTTATTATTATGTCAAAAATATTGTTGCTGAAAGAAGCTTTTCTACGCAGTCCATGTGTGATGTTTGAGTAAAGGTCCTCACCTGCTGCCAGGCTCCAGACCTGCGTCCACCCGAGACTCCATCAGACCCGACAGAACTCCATCAGACATGAGACAACCACAAAGTGCAGGGAATCGCTGGAAATCCGCGTTCATGTGCTGCGCGATCACGAGCGCCGCGGGGGCGCGTGGCAGGATTTATTTACGCGAACATGAGCGCGGACGCGAGCCAAGACCGCGCATTACTTCAGCCGCAGAGGATTTAACGCGGCATTCATAAAAAATAAAGACAGACAGAATAAAAACATGAGTCTGGATGATGGAGAAAGGGATGTTTCCCTGAAGAAACAGAAGCAAGATATTCATTACACTTAGAGTAAAACAGCAGAACAGAGTTTATAAGAGTGTGTGTGTGAGAGAGAGAAGGAGTCTCTGTGTTGTGTGTGTGTGTGTGTGTGTGACACGGATATAACATAGACATTAGAAGGAGAAGGTGACTTTTCAAGACATTACCAAATGTGCCCACTTTTTAAAGTGAGTTTGTTTTGTTTTGTTTTCTTGTTAAAGTAAAAATGCGGGTAGTTTCCAGTAAGGGTTAGGTGTGAAATATACCGTGGGTCAGTATACTTCCAGATACTTCCCAGATGTGGGTTCTTCTGTGGAACGTGCAGTAATCCCTGATGAAGGTTTATCATGTGATCGATGGAGTGGCGGAGAAAGCACACAAACCTTGTCGTACTCCAGTTTCAATCGTGAAGAAATCAGTTATTGCTTCTTCCATCCGTACGCAGCATTGGGAAAGGTTGCGAAGGATGTCTACAAATCAAATATGAAGGATCTGAATTCCATCAGCCTGGGGTATCTTCCATAGCGTTTCTCAATGTGAGAGTTCAGTGAGATCTGCTGATGGTATTCCAGCGAATGTTTAAAACAAAAAACAATCGCTCGGCCGCTTCAGAAGCCCACTGGTTGTTCTCTAAAGCCTGGAATACACTTGCCCCGATTTAACAGTCTGAACAGATTTCAGATTTTAAAAGTTGTGTAGCGTTGACAGCTCGTCAGAGGCTAGAAAATACCTTTCCAGATACTGATAGAAGAGTGATACCCCTCCAATTATCACACTTGGAGAGATCACCTTTTTTGGGAGTGTGATGATCATACCTCACTTCCATTCCTCAGGGACTGCTGAATTTACCCAACAAGCATTTAACAAATCTGCCAAGTTCAAGTTCAGTTTGTTTAAAAGCCCACAGGCTGTACAGGTAGGAATAAGAACAAGAGAGAAAAAAAGTTAGGTACAATTATGGCAGCAAAACAGTTAAAACATTATTACATTATTACTAGTAGCATCAAAGCATCAGGGTATCAACAAGGTGTTGGTTGCCAGATTTAAGTAATCCAGGCGGGATCTCATCCAGACCTGCAGCTTTTTCATTCTCGAGTACCCGGATCACATTTTTTGTCTCCACAGCTGTGATTGTGTCTGGAGGATCATGTCTAGGGTTCAGGAGGCTGGGGTCGAAGCCTGTGTTTGATGCTGGCTGGTTTAGGACTTCCTTGATCAACCCACCGACGCTCGCATTCTTCTGGAGCAGGAAGGGGCCTGTCGTCCCGATCTTGAATCGGTGTGCCGCTTCCAGATGGAGAGTCGGTGAGCTCTCCAAAGACCTGGTATATTGTGTGTGCATTATTTCGCTTTGCTTCTTGTGCCTCTGTCCCTTTCTGATCGACCCTCTCACGCTTGTCACGTAAGCACCTTCACTTTACTTGTCGATCAAAGTCCCTATACTTCATCTCCGCAGCTTTGTGTTCCGTTTGCTTGATCCCGGACTTGATTCAACTTCCGCCGTTCATTTATCAGTGCCCACGATCAAGGCTGATTCAGCGTTCTCTGAAGATGCCCGTCGATGACCGATGGCCCCCTCTGTCTCCAAACTGCTCCCAGCAGGAATCCCGCTCACGTGTGGAGCCATTGGTACAAACCCATTCTGAACTGCTGAACACTGTACTGCTGTAATACGACCCGAGTTACTGCAGACATAGTCAATCTGATTGCTTTCTGCGTAACTTTGTGGATCTGTTGTCTGGAAAGTATGTGTTCACAACCCCGAGTCCTTGTGCAGCACAAATATTCTCCTTTGCCAGTTTGGTATAATGTCCAGACGTTCCCGGTAGCAAATAGAAATGATGATTTGGCCTTGAGGAACTTGCCGTACATCAGGGGTCGGACCTTTGAATGACTTTGTTGGACACTGTCATCCATGGTCAGCGGTCATCTCTTCTATCTAAAGCGCTTAAGAGGTCACTTTGTGTAATTTCCGTAACAATAGGGGTTTTAACAGGGAGGGGTCACTAGCCCCACGCCCAACCCTCCTCCTTTATCCAGGCTTGGGGCCGACATGAAGTTCTTAGCAATGCATATTACTAATTAATTTTTTATTTTGATTTATTTACAGTAGAAACTTTGCAAAATATCTTTATATTGACCTTATATTTATCTTATATTGACCCATACAATGTATTGTTGATTATTGCTACAAATATATCCGTGCTGCTGCTGCTGTGCTCCAGAGACACAGATATCATAGCAGTGAATGATGATCATATAATGATATTTCCTCAGCGTCTTCAGCTGAAGCAGGTGAATCTGAGCATATACCGTCAGGTTGCTGAGTCAGATCCTCTCCATCTGTGCTTGTGTGTGTCATGCTGTGTGTGTGTGTGCATTTTTGTGACAAATCAGGACATAAATGTATAATGGCACAGGTATGACATAGGTATTACAAGGAGAAGGTGGCTTTTCAAAACACTTGTAAATCACACAGAATACACCTATGGAGAGACCCCAGAAAACATGGAAACACAACATGTGTGTGAGTGTGTGTGTGTGTGTGTGTGCGCGTGTGAGAGTTTTACAGTAACACACATGACATACAGTATAGTGCAGCGTCAGTCACAGGTTTGGCAGGCATCAGCATCAGCTCATCACACACTCTTGCGGCCATCAAACACTCAGCACAAATAACACACAACTCAACACAGTCTTTGAGCAGATCACCAGCAGAACTACTAGTGATGAGGGACCTAACTAGCCGTAATAAACTCTTCAACTGATCCGAATGAGTGAACACAGTCAGATAACAAGAGAAGCTGCTGGCTGAGCTCATCCTCTGTAATTGTGCTCACATGACAGACAGAATCACACAGGAAACCAGAGAGAAGAAACTTCCTGTTTCTGACCCTGCTAAAGTGAAGACCGAGCTGAAGAACGACAGAAGTGCTCTGTCTGCTCGTTGTCATCATCATCCTAACAAACGCCGGTAAGACCCAGCATTAATAACACATTTTCTCTATCAGACTGTGTTTACAAACTATCTGAGCACTTGATTACTGTACAAACATCTTACAGAATCCAGAAGCATCTTAAATACATTTTCTGAATGCCTTTTTAACATCTAATGTTTTAGAAATGTCTTGCAGATGAGAAACAAATATTTAAAATGCATCAAATGTACATGTGCGATTCCTTTAAGCACTGTAATGAAATAGTACCACTGTATATTCAAAATTCTGAAATTGTGAGCAAAACAAAATATGTTGGAGTAGATTTTACAAGAAATAACTCTCTTTTTTCTGTTCAAAATTTCACATTTATTTCAATGTGTTACTCCACGCTTCTTTATAATTATTTCTGAAATGTATTTATAATTTTGTATTCATAACACTTGTATGTTTAACACACTTGTATGCTTAAAACACTTAACAAATGTACTCAAATCAATTAGATTATAAAAAATTCATAAGTAAAATCGTTTAAAAATTAAGGCTAAAAATTCTTTAAAGAAAAAATTAAATAAAAAAAATAATTTGTTTTTAAATAATTAAAACCAAAAACAATGATCGACATAAAACACTTTTTAAATCTTTAAGATGTGAAATTAAAATCATTTAAAAATATAACAAACAATCTACATAAAAACACTTGCTAAAATAAATTAAATCATATAAATATCAAATAAAAAAATACTTTTAAAATATAAACAATAATTGAGCCATAAAATGTCAAATTAAAATAAGTGTAAAATGAATGAAATGACTACCAAAATAAAACATACTCATGTAATATTATAATATGTAATACTCATAATATATATTAAAGTGAAAAACTTTAGTAATGCATCAACAATACTGAAATGGTATCATATTTAAGCAAGTGTGTGTGTGTGTGTGTTTAGGTATGATCAGGTTTGTTCTGGTTCTGCTGTGTGTGTCGCTGGTCTGTTCTGAGATCAGACGTCTGAATGATCAGTGGATGGCCTGGAAATCCCAACACAGCAAGATCTACAGAAACACAGTGAGTACACACACACACACACACGATTAATCTCTCTCTCTCCTAACCCACTGAACTGAAATCAGCTGAATGGGGTTTGTGATGCTCCAGCTGAGCAGTTCTCTAACGCTCAAGTGTCACCTCATATTTCCCATTAAAAACATGATCATTTAAATCCATAAGCGCTGAGGATTGCTCCTGGAATGCAGACACAATCAGCTCAAGTGGTGCTGTGAAATGATTAAATAAAACGCAAGCGTGCCGGACTGTGATTGGTCCGGTCTAATCTGTTCTGAGAACTGTAACCGTCACGTAAAGCCAGCTGTTGTGTGTTGTGCACTAACACACACTTTAATGACTGTTTTATGATTCTTTCTAAATCCTTATGTAAAGCTGTGTCTGTTTTTAAAGTGCATGAAGAGCATTTAGAAATAACCACCTAAATTACTTGCCTTAAGTTCAGCAATAAGACATCAGGGGAAATGTGTGAAGACCAAAAGCAACAAACGGTGATTATTTCAGATATTAGTGAGTACAAAGTAGACAATGTCATTCTGCTTGTTGATATCTGGTTTACTAGCCTTTCAGATTTAATGGTATTAAGGCAAAACACCAAAGTTGAGTAAATATGTGTAAACTAACAGATTTCACCGTAGTAAGCCCAGGTGACTAATTACAGTACATTAAGACAAGTTTTCTAAAATGTTACAATATTATATGCAAATAAGGCATTATCTGTTTAAATACACAGTAATGTCATACATTTCTTACAGAATACAAATCTGAGCATTCACTCAAAAAAATATTTCAGTCTTAATTTACATTATATGTAATTAAATTACATAACAATTTTCCTTGCACTTAGATTACATAGTTTTAACACAAACAAATCAAATAAACTGAATGTGATTCATATGCATCAGTCATACGTGAATGAAACAGGTAAGATTGATGTAAAAGTTGACAGTAAAGTCCTCACACTGCTCAGTGTTCACGTGTCTCTACACTACAGAGTGTTCAAGCAGCACTGAAGCAGTGTTAATGACATAATTATGAGATGATTGATCATTAATGATGAACAGCTGCTGTTATCACCGAAGAAAAGAGAAACACAAGAACTACATCAGACTTCAGACACAGATGAAGATGAAAGAAGACATTACATCTCTCAAGATCTGATTAAACAACTCCGCAAACAGCATCAGACTGACTTTCTTTCTGTCAGACTTCTAGAGAAGCTCTTGAGAATTAAGATGATTTATTGTTTCATTTGAAATCACCGTCAAAGAGACCAGTGTTTCCTTTTGTTGGGCTCTTGTGAAACAAGTACACTTTCAAGCAAACAGTAACTGGTTAGAAGCTGTGTGAAGCCGGACTGAGACAGTGTTGTGTGTTCTAGAGAGAGGAGCATCACAGGAGAGGTGTTTGGGAGCAGAATCTTCTGGATATCATGAAACATAATGAGGAGACGGCCTTCGGTCTGCACTCATACACACTGGGACTGAACCAGCTCAGTGACATGGTACTTTAACACACACACACACACACACACTCTGCCAGCCCAGTATAATTGGAGATATGGCAAGACACTTCATGAGGAAACACCCTATATGAGCAAAGGAAGTCCCACATTCTAAATAAACGAGCCAATCATGTCGCTTGCTCTTTGAAGCTCCAGTTACTATAGAAACAGATGTAAGATTCATGCCAATGTAAAATATGTGCTCTGTAAATCTGTGGTATATTTGCTTATTTGAAATAAAGACTGAAAGAGACCAATCTCACACTGGCAGAACATTTCTCATAAAAAATTCAATGACTAAAAATGAAAAATTAAAATGAGTAATTTTAAAATAAATAAAATCTACATAAAAATACTTAACAAAAATAATTAAATCATGAACATTTTAAATTAAAATAATATAAAACTCTTAAAACCAACCAAACAAAAAAAAAATCACGAAAATATATTAGTTAAAAATTTTGAATGAAAATTCAAAATAAAAAAACAAAAATTTTATAAAGTAACATTTCTAATTAAATAAATACTTCACATGTAAAAACAAAAATAAAACATCTACTAACATTAATAAATCATAAAAAAAATGAATCATCTTCACATAAAAACTATTAAAATAAAACACTCAATATAAATGATAAAATATAGAACTAAAAAATACTTAATTAACTACATTTCTATTTAAACTATTTAAAAGAATTAAAATAAGTCATGTTATTCACACGTCAGATTTGAAAAAGTCTCATGAATTGGGCGTGTAAAGCTGAGGAAAATGGGCATGAAGAAGAGAGAATAAAACCAAGACCTAAAACACACTCATTACACAGACAAATGAATATTAAAATATGAGCAGAGCAAACAACAGAGTTAAGGTTTTTACATATTAAGTAGATCTGCTGCATCTTGATTAGATTTTTTCCTAGGTCAGATGAAGTGTGTGTGTGTGTGTGTTTAGACTGCAGATGAGGTTAATCAGCTGAATGGTTTACTGGAGGAAGATTTTCCAGACGTTAATATAACATCCCCGCCTCCGACACACCAGCCCCCCCCACCACGAGTCAACTGGATGGAGCACGGGATGGTCAGTCCGGTCCAGAACCAGGTGTGTGTGTGTGCTGCTCTACTAAGAGTTTGATCACAGAAATGTAATATTGTACATAATATTATGATACTAATAATTTTTTCTAAGATTATTAAAAATTATTTTAATTATACTATTTTCATGAATGTATATTTATACATTTATTACAAAAATAATATTATTAATAATTAGTATACTTAATATACATGTCTGTATACACATTAATCTATTTATCTTTTTATATTATTATTATTAATAATTATTATTTCTTATTTCTATATTTAAATCTAATATTTCTACATGAGATAGCGTGTGTATCTGTGTGTGTTTTTAGGGGCCGTGTGGCTCGTGCTGGGCGTTCAGTGCCGTCGGTGCTCTGGAGGGTCAGATGAAGAGGAGAACCGGTTCTCTGGTTCCGTTGAGTCCACAGAACCTGCTGGACTGCAGTGTGAGTCTGGGGAACCGCGGCTGCAGAGGAGGATATCTGAGCCGAGCTTTCCTCTACATCATCCAGAACAAAGGCATCGACTCCAACACCTTCTACCCGTATGAGCACAAGGTACCGCTGAACGTTAACACAACGACCAGTGAGCCTTCAGCTTCACCACAGTACACTACAGCAGAAATCAGATTCCCAAACTGAGGTGTAAATCGGTGGAAAGTTAATCATTCAAAACACATACAACACTTAGCAGAAATTAAGTCAATCATAAAAATGTTAAATGATATAAAGTTTAAAATATCTATGTAATACAGAAGTCTACATAATACAGTAATGTTGTTGTGATATGACATTGTGGTGGCATTTTGTAGAGAAGTTTTGTACCACTGCAGTGGTAATGAAGTTGACGCTGGTGGTGGCGTTGTGAAATTGTTACTGACATTTTGTGTCATTGTAGTGCCGTTTTTGACACATAGTGACATTGTAGTGACATTGACAGTGTAGTAGTGTTTTTGTGATGTGATGTTATGACACTGTAGAGGCGTTGTGATCATTGTTGTTTAATGTTGTGGTGTAGTGACTAATGGTGGTGTTGTTATGTAGTGACATTGTAGTGATGGTGTTTTGACAGTGTAGTATTGTTTTTGTGACATTGTACTGATGTTATGACAGTGTAGTTGTTTTTTTAGTGACACTGTTGTTGAAAAGTTGTTATGAAAGTGTAGTGATGTTGTTGTTGTGATGGTGTAGTGGCGTTGTGGCATAATGTTGTTACATTGTAACCTTGTTGTGACAGTGTAGTGATGTTGTTGTGACAGTGTAATGGCATTTTTGTCACGCTGTTGTGGCATTGCAGTGGTGTTGTTGTGATGATGTAGGTACGATTTGGTAATGTAGTGTTGCGATGTAGTGTAATAGCACTGTAGTGGTGTTGTAGTGGCATTGTTGCGATGTAGTATTGTTGTTGTGATGTTGTGGTGAATTTTGCAGCAGGGTGCGTGTCGATACTCTGTGACGGGAAGAGCTGGATATTGCTCAGGTTTCCGGGTTGTTCCACGTCACGACGAGGTGGCGCTGCAGTACGCTGTTGCTAACGTCGGCCCCGTGTCTGTCGGTGTCAATGCCAAACTGGCTTCCTTCCACAGATACAGAGGCGGTGAGACATAGAATATATCACACAACCCTGTTTTTCTGCTTTCAGTACACACACACAGACACACACACATTATGTCTAAATGATAAATGTGTGTATTCAGGAATCTACAGCGATCCGAAGTGCAGCTCTCTATTGATCAATCATGCGGTTCTAATTGTGGGATATGGCTCAGAAAATGGACAAGACTACTGGCTGGTGAAAAACAGGTTCATTTTCATGTTTTACAATATCAGAAATAATTACTGTGAAATATTTCTATGAAATATAAATATATTTTATATTTGTTCACAATTATTTTAATTTTATTACATTTTCTATATTATAATATTTTATATTTATTGTCATTCTTATAAGAACTATTTTTATTGTAATTTAATAATTTTAATGAAATCTAAAAAAAACAAATATCTGCAATATTATCAGTAATTATTTAGTAATAATATGATAGTATAATTCTTATAATTATTAACTTGATTATAATATTCATATTTGTATACATATTTTTTATTTATTATCATTTTATAATATTGTCAATGATTGTTTTAATTGTAATGTTCATCCTTTTATAAACATTGTTTTTTATTAGCACTTTATATTATTATTATTATTATTATATTTTGGTTTTAATATGCACATTTATAGGCAAATCCAATCTTTATACATTTTATACATTTTTAAATATAATTTTTCATTAGTTTATTATAATATTGATATTTTGATAATTACACAGTTTTATATCTATTCCTGTAATAATCAGAATTCTTCAGTAGCTGTAATTTGCTGTATTTCACTGTGAGCTGTAATGACCTCTAGTGTTGAAAATATGAAACGATGACTGATGATTTCTGTCTGTCTCAGCTGGGGAACGGCGTGGGGTGAAAACGGATTTATTCGCATGGCACGAAATAAAAACATGTGTGGAATATCCAGCTTCGCCATTTACCCCACCATCTCATCCAACCGCATCTGATCGTCCGCTGCGAGGCTCTGGAGCAGGAATATCTTACTGAATATGCATTCATTTCTTTTGTTACATCACTAAAGCTAAGAACACACCTTTAAAATAACTGTTTGCAACTTATATTTTTGGAAATCAAGTTGCTTTAATAATTATACTTCAGGGGAGGGAGCATTCTCATTCGAGAGAGCATTTGATTGGACAAAAATGTCAATGATGTGATCAATATTTTTTCAAACCAGAATATAATTAAACATCAAAAATTAGAGATCCATTGTGTTTAAAGATAAATTCAAATGTAAAATGAAAATAAATGCTTTTGATATAAAACTACTACAATCAAGTCATAAAATCTGTTAATCACAACACAGAAATTTGAGATTCAGTGTTTTATTTGGATAATGAGGAAAAACAAGTGTCCTGTTTAATAAAAATTACTCAAATAAGATTTTTGCATTTATTTCCATTCCGTTATCTCCATTTATTATAATAATAATAACATTATCATTATTATTGTGCTTATTTAATTAAGTGGTAAAACTATTAACTCATAAAAATGTATGCCTTTAAATTATTTGATTAAAAAAAAACAGAAATTAGAGATTTACCTTTTTTCATAAAAAAGAGAACATTAAAGGAAAGAGAAAGAAAAATAGTTATAATTGTAGTTATAATACCCATATTTCTTATAAATATAATTAAAATGTATAATTTCTATGATGTATTCATTATTGTATCATTATTCATAATTTAATAAATATACTAGTATATGTATTATAAGTCTTATAATATTATTAATCTTATTTTTTTTCTTTTTTTTTTTACAATACTCTATTTTATCATTTTAAAACTTTAAATAATTAAAACATTTCAATTTGATTGTTAATTAATTGTTTTATGTGGCTCATGAAAGATGTGTTTATGTTGACTGCTGTAAGAATAAATGAAGCTCAGCTCTGATTAAAATAAGCAGCGTGGCTTTTATTTATTGTGTTATAAAGTATGATATTTAATACATCTCTAGTTGAAGTCAAAACTGCAAATATAAAATGCTGCACATGTGCGTTTCCCAGCGTTACAGTCCTGAGTCAGAAATTACACAAATCCTCCTCGTACTGGACTCATGATTGGTGTTTTGTTGTAGGTGAAGCTCAGTGTAGTGTGTGAGATCGCTCACATGTGTTCTGGATGGTTCTGAAGGCAGCTGATGAACTCCTTCACCTGTCGGCCCTCAAAACAGATCTGATACACAGAGACGAACAGAGGAAACCTGCACACACACACACACACAGAGACAGTCAGACACACACACACACACACACACACTGATGATGATGTCACTCACTTGTTCACCATGTTCTTCTTCTGAAGGATCTTGTAAACCTCTGCAGACGTCTGAGGACCCTGGAGCTTCTGACCGTTCAACATCTCAGCTTCCAGCTCCACTATGGACTGATGGAAAACACTCATTAATATTACATTTCAATCACACAGACTGCCTTAAACTTGCTTACTTAGTTCATTCATTAGTTTTGATTAGCTCCATCTAGTGGCCAGAGTCTACAGAAGCTACAAAAAGTGTTAATAAAAGGTTAATAATGTATATATATTTTCTTATTAGAATTCAATTATTAGAAATCAGTGGTTAAAAATAGTAATTTAGAGGTACATGAACCCAAAAACTTCCCAAAAGCGGCATTAATAAATAAATAAATAAATATATCATTGCTATTAGAATTAGTCTGTCATGCATGAAAAAATGTGCTTATTTTATATTAAAGGTATTAATATATAAATATTAAACATAATATATTTATGATTAAATTATATGCAATGTCTGGACAAAAAGGAAGAAGTGTAATTTTATAATACAATTACTGGTTAAAACTAGAAGTTTAGAGGTAGTAAAAATAGTTTGTAAAAAATCTCGAATAGTAATGCTTATATTTGTGATGTAGGATATGTGGACAACAAAAGGTAGATGTGGAGTCATAAAGCTCTGGATTAATAACCTTCTGTGAGCGGGCGAAGGCCTCGGCCACGCGGCGGTTGCGTCCTCCGTAGCAGGTGGTGATGAGGTCAGCCACGCCGCAGCTCTCCAGGAAGGTGGCCGAGTTCACGGCGCTCTTACAGAAGAGTTTAGAGAAGGCCACCATCTCCATCAGCCCCAGCCGGATCACAGCAGCTTTAGTGTTATCACCGAATCCCAGACCGTCACAGAAACCTGCGCCCACCGCCACAATGTTCTGACACACACACACACACACACACACACATCTTTCATTTAAATATCAGCTGAGGGATTGTGAAGACTGCAGGTTTTTAACACACGACTGGTGTAAACTCTACTTGCTTTGTCTTCTGGGAAGAACACTGTGCTTCTATTGTTTTCACTTTTTAAATCATTCAGAATAATGACATAAAAAATCATAAGCTTGTCTGTCAGCCATGGCTCTGTATCTCAGAATTACAACTTTTTATCTCATCATTTTTTCTGTCACAATTACAGCTTTTTTAAATCTCATATCATATCTCATTTCTCAATCATTTTTTTATTTTAGATTATCTTATCATTTTGATTTTATGCCATAAATATTATATTTTTCCTCATAATTGTGATTGCCATAGTTATGCATTTCTATCTCATAGTTTTGACTTTTGTCATAATTAGGAGTTCTTATCTCATAATTTTAATTGTTCATCTAATAATTTTGACTTTTTGTTCCTAATTTAGATTATCTCATAATTTAGATTTTATTATGCAATAAGTAAGAGTTTTTATCTCATAATTGTAACAGTTCATCTCCTAATTTTGACTTTTTCTACATAATTTACATTGATTTTTTGTCATAATTATGACTTTTAATCTCACTGTTTTGATTTTATGCCATTGTTAATACATTTTATCTCATAATTCTGCTTTTATGCAATAATGAGATTATTATCATAATTTTTATAGTCGTAATTAGGAGTTTTCATCTCCTGACTTTTTTTTGCCTTTATTCGATAGGATAGATCAGTGTTGACAGGAAGTGAAGTGGTAGAGAGATAGGGGACGGGATCGGGACTCGAATTCGCAACCCCCGAAGTGCAGCGGCGCTGAATGTCGACACGCTGCCCACGAGGCTATCAGCGCCGACCATAATCATAACTTTTTATCTCATCATTTTGATAGTCACAATTAAGAGGTTTAATCTCATAGTTTTGACTTTTGTCATAATTATCTCAAAGTTTTAACTGTTTATCTCATAATTATGATGTCTTGTCTCATAATTATATTTAGCCAAAGCATCCACAGGACACAGCATCGGTAATGCTCCTCAGGTATCTCAGGTACCTTCAGCGCTCCACACAGCTCCACCGTGTCGCTCTCCTTAACCACAGTGATGCGGAAGTTGGGCGTCTGCAGAAGCTCTTTGAAGATCTTGCCGTTGGATTCATTGGTGGCTCCTGAAACACACACACACAGTCATAAACACTCCAGGTCAAGCACTCTGCAGGTTGCTCACAGGAAGTGATGTCACACACACCGATAGTGGTCTCGCAGAACTTCTCGTCGGCCACCTCGCTGGCGATGTTGGCGCCCATCAGCACACTGACCTCGATCTCCAGCTTGGACCTGATGATGTCAGAGATCAGGGTCAGTCCATCCGGACCCTCATCGATACCCTAAACACACACACACAGAATGGACTAAAAAATACTATCAATGAGCAGAAATTTCTTATATTTTTAGGCAGATGAAAATTTTACAACAAAAAACATTTTTAGACCAAACTAAATTTTTAAATATTAATAATTAAAAAATAAAAACAAATAAATAATTTAAAAATAACAGGCTTTTTTGCTATGATCAAGTAGTCTTGCTAAGAAAATAGGGAATATACAGCTAATATTTGCATTATTTATGTAGTGATGCATCTTTTATAGATGACTATTGTCTAGTAACATGAAATCCTCTCAAATAAATCCATACTTTAATGAGGGAGATCCCGATGGCTCCAGGTTTGACGTGAGGCTTCATCTGGTCACAGATTTTCACAATGAACTGATGAGGAATGACGAAGATCAGGAAGTCGGCTCCGCCCGTGGCCTCAGTGACTTCAGGAACCGCCACCTGAGGAAACAGAGGAGATGTGAACCCTGACCCCTCCCACAGAGACTCTAGAGCCAGTGGGCAACAGGCTTCACGGGGTCTCTAGCTGGACATTTATGATCGTGAGCTGCTTTATAACAGCTCAAACAATTCTCATAATTACAACATTTTGCCATAATTATGACTTTATCTCATAATTATGATTATAATCTCATAATTATGCCTTAATGCCATGACTTTTTCATTTCATTCTGTTTCTTTTTGTCATTTTTTTATTTTATAATTTCAACATCGACCTAACCTTTTATAACATAATTTTGACTTTTTATCTCATAATTACAACATTTTGACATAATTATGACTTTATCTCATAATTATGATTTTTTTTATCTCATAATTTAGACTTTCACAGCCGTAAATACATATTTAATTTCATCTTTTTGGCATCATTTAAATTTTTATCTCATAAATCTCCAGCTTCACTGGCTTCCTGCCTGTTATTTTATACAACATAAAATTGAGCTGCTTACACTTTATAAGCTGGCACCTTTTTTCATCTTTCATCTTCAATTGATTAAGTTGAATTAATTTTTTTAATGAACCATCCTGACCATCTTGGACCAGCAACAACCTGGTATGACCCGTTCTGTTCCAGCAGGTTATCTTCATCAAACGACAGATATTTTTAATGTCATCCATCTGAATGAGTGCTACACCACCTTCATTACTCCAGCTTTGACCTGGTTAAGTCCGTTTGAGTTGCTGTTCTCTAGGGATCCATATTTGTGTGCAGTGATTTCAAAACCACAAGTACACATTTTAATCATTTATCTTCTCCCATCATGACCTCTGCCTCACTTCTCCAGTGCTTACTTCACCTAAATATGAATCATTATTAATCTGCTTCACGGTGTTGTGTAATTTTGCAGCAGTAACATGCAGATGAGTGTAAAGGTGATCTGTGCAAAGTTCAGCACTTTAATCTGTGTGTAAAGCGACTGATAACCAGCTCACATCTAACACTTTCCTAAAGAGACCAGGGTATTACCTTCTGGACTAGTTCACAAATCAACCACATCCCAGCTGAAATATCGAAATTAAAATATGAAAACTCTGATGAATGTTACACTTGTTTTGGAAAAAAAGCATTCCATGACTGATGTGTGATGTGGTGTTTCAAGAACAGCATTAACTGTAACTGGAAGAACGTTTGGCCATAACTTTTTAGAGAACCTTTCCAGATGTTAGCCAAAAGTTAGCTAACAAAAATATATTAAAAATGTTTTGCTGACCTTCCCATTACGTTCTCATGAAAACAATATTTCTGAATGTTCTCAAAACGTTCACAATGTCCAGTTTTATAAACATTTTTGCAAACATTATGCTTGAAACGTTCTCTGAAATTTCTGGAAAATAGTAACATTTACTGAATGTTAGACGAGCGTTCAAATAAAATGCTTCAAAAAAAAGTTACATGAACAACAAGCAATGTTTTGTCACCATCGCTGGTTTGTTCGTAACTTTGAGAGAAGCCTTCCAGAACATCATGCTGGGGTCATACAGGTCAAGCGTGCTCTGTTCCCTTCATCACTGTACTGTTAAGAGAAACACACACCACATTTTTGGGCAGTTTGTGTCCGGGCAGATATTTGACGTTCTCATGCTCGGTGTTGATGATCTCGGTGAGTTTGCGTCCATCGATCATCTCCTCATAGACCCACATCTTCACCACTGGATCGAAGCGGTTTGACGCCTTCACATTGTGACCGATGATCTTAGCGATGGCAGAGCCCCTGACCAACACACACACACACACACACACACACACATCACTGACCAGGACACAACACGTAATGACAGCCACTGTGTATGTGAATATCCTTCAATATAATAGCATTTAAAAGTTCATTTAAAAATGGCATTATTTGTAATTTACATGTTTGCATACAATTTTTAAGTGTTTAAAGTGTTCATTTATAAATAAACAGTAATTCACTTTACATTTACTCATTTAGCAGACACTTTTATCCAAAGTGACTTATAAACGAGGACAAAAGAAGCAATCAAAATCAACAAAAGAGCAATGATAGGCAAGTGCTATAATAAATCTCAGTTAGCTTAATACAGTACACACAGTAAGGTTTTCTCATTATATAATAAATAACAAGGAAACAGAACAGAGCGAGCTAGTGTTACAGGTAATTCATTTTCATTTACTTAAATAGTCTTTTGATGTAAGTTTGGGCTCTGGGGTTAATTGTAAGTTTATAGTAATGTATATGGCTCCCTATAGTTTAGATCATAAGCTGAGGTAGATTATAAATGATGCTAAATACATTTATTTAAACACTTAAACTGTTATAATGAGTTTATTAAAAGAGGACGTCCAAATATGACTGTTTTTGTGTCACCGAATGTAGTTTTAAGAGGTTTTCAGGTAGGAGAATGTATTTGTTTACAGGTCAAATATTCAGTTTGTTAATAAAGATGTTCCTCGATGTTTTTGTAGCTGTGAGCTCCAGGCGTCATCAGTCGACAGACAGATCTTCAGGAGTTTACCGCTGGCTCTGATGTCTCTGTAGTCTTTAGGGTAAATCTAACGGGCGGTCTTTGGTCTCGCTAATCTATTATGTATTCTAGAGAATATAGTTTTGGCAAAATCTCATGTTCCTGTAAATTCAATGCTGTATATTAGAGCGCTGCCTTTGTACTTTTGACTGAATTTCCTAGCAACATATTTGATCACTGTTGTTGTTGTTTATTAAATATCATTATTCAATAAGTAACATTTTATATAAATAATAGTATCAAATAGAAGTCTTTAGTATTAAGACATTTGTGATGGTTATTTTAGTTATATATAGACTTTTACTTTAAAAAATAAACATTAACGAAAGTTATTTTTAGTTTCAACAACAGCTTAATGCAGCGATGAAGATAAAGCTTTCCTCAGCAGATATTCAAACTGAGATTGATCTGAAGAATGAATACTGTTTCAGATGTAATAATAATAATGATGATGATACACTGCTTTTAATACAGTAATACAGTGAGCTTTCAGTGAAGCAGCTCAGCATTCCTTCATTAGTTCTAAAGTGATGTTTTTAATTAGTAATGGAGGCTTGGGCTCAGCTGGATTTTTGAATCTGTGAAAGAAGGAAGTAGTTCTGCACAAAAGAGGATTTTTAAAGACAGTCCGTGGTTATTTCGGGTATGTATTTAAACACTCGTGTCACCAAACACAATATCACACACATAGACTGAGATATGACTGTGTTTACCAACGGACCAATCACAGCCAGGCCAATATACAGCCATATCTCACCTCTACCACTGACTGAGATATTGCTTACATATATATATTAGGGCTGTCAAACGATTAATTTTTTTAATCGCAATTAATCGCAGAAGCTTCATAGTTAACTGCGAT
>JAUCMR010000142.1:1836355-1846670 GCA_032357425.1 Enteromius argenteus | reverse complement strand
GTGCTGTGGATTATTCTGATGTTTTTATCAGACTCTCATTCTGACGGCACCCATTCACTTCCATTACTGAGACACATCTCTCCAGATCTGATGAAGAAACTCCTCCTGATCTCGTATGGCCTGAGAGTGAGCAGATTTCAGCTTTAAAATATGTTCTCATATCTGCAGCTGAAGAAGAAGTTAAATTACTGAGATGACTTCCGGCGCCAAAAAGATCGACCAGATCCTTCCAGAAGATCACCGAGCTGAAGAAAAGGCTTCTGTAGAGAATATTTGAAATTAAACACTTTATTATTAAAATTTAATCCATTTACACGCTCCTTTCTGTTTTCAACTCTAATACCGCTGCTTTCAAACAGGAAAACGGTGCTGAATTATTTTACTGGTGAAGTTTTATTTGTTAATATTCTTTGGTGAAAAAAAAATGTTAAAAACAAAAACTCAATTAAAATGGATTCATTGTCTTTATGCAAAACATAATTTTCTACAGAGATCGTTCACCCATAAAACAAACATTCTGTCATCGTATCTGACTCTGGAGCACAGAAGCAGTCATAAAAAGCACAGGTATATTTGTAGCGAAAATACATTGTATGACAACATTTTGTAAACATTATGAGAACATTAGTTTTGAATGTTCTCAAACTAATAATGTTTAAAAAAAATGTTTCAGAAAAATCCTCAGTGAATGATGTATAAATAACGTGTTGGTTTTGAGAAAATTATTAAAAGAATAGAAAACATTGTACAAACGTTCTAGTAACATTACTGGACGAACGAGAGCTCGTAACGCTAAGAGAACCTTGCTACAACGTTCTTAAAATATTCCCTGTTAGCTGCGAGCTCTGTTGTTAGATAACATGATGGTGAGGAAATGATGACAGAATGCTGATTGTGGGTGTCCTGTCCCTTTAAAACTTTCTTCTGATTTTGAAGGATGTAATACGAGCTGCAGGTGCTCTTGAGTGGAGGTCAGCCTCAGGAGCGTCTCTGCTCCTCTGAGCTCAGTATCTCTACAGGAGTCCAGTCTTTGAGTCCAGCGCGTCTCTGTGTGTGTTCAGAGCTTGCCCTCCTCGATCATGCGGTTCAGGCCGCTGCAGATCTTGCTGAGGTTGGGCCACAGCGTGCCCTGAGGGTCGTACAGGTGCGTCAGCAGCTCCGGGTCCGCGTAATGGTTGAACACGTGTCTGATGCGGTCCAGAGATTTGGGCGTCAGGTGCTTCTCCACCAGCTTCAGCAGTAAATCACGACAGTCGGCCAGCAGCTCCATCATCACGCTCTTATCAAAGGTGAACTCCACCTGACACACACATCATTACACGTTACGGTTTTAATAAAAATATTGAAAAAATATATATATATATTTTTTTATTTCTGCACATAGTTTTAAGTAGCGCTGATTAATCGCATCTAAAATAAAAGGTTTTGTTTAATATATATGTGCACTGTGTATAATAATTATATGAATATATACATATACACGTCACATGCATATATTTGAGAGAAATATGTTATATTAAATATATATTATCTATATAAATATGTACATGTAAATATATATACTGTTATGAGTGTGTATTTATAGATAAATACAGTACACATGTATTATGTTAACAAAAACTTATTTTGAATGAGATTAATTTGGATTAATCACGATTAATCGTTTGACAGCACTTGTTTTCAAAATAAGAGTCCTTATTCTTAACTCTAGAGAATAGAGCACCAGCAGAAAAACTATGGAAGCCTATTTTCGCCACTGAATTAAAAAGATAATTGTGACTTTTTTTTAATCCACAGTTCAGACTTTTCGATTTTACATTTCGCAATTCCTACTTTTTTTCTTAGAATTGTGAGAACTAAACTTGGAGTCATAAGGTCAGAAGAGTAAGATGTGAACTCAGAACTGTGGGATATAAACTCACAATTCACTTTTTTCCTCACAATTTTGAGTTTGCATCACACAAAGAGTGCTCTTGCTAGGGTGCTCTAAATGGTTGCTATGCTTGTTCTTTGTAGTTGCAATGCAGTTACTTGCAGAGTAGGTATGCGGTTGCTACTTCCAGCAACATCTAGTTGCTAGGGCATTCTGCGTGGTTGCTAGGGTGGTCTGAGGGGTTGCTATGATGTCCCTTGTAATTGCTATGCATTTTCTGGGGTGTTCTAAGTAGTAGTTGTTATGCGGTTGCTACCTGGAACCCCCCAGTTGCTAGGGTGCTCTGAGTGGTTGCTATGCTGTCTTTTGTAATTGCTATACAGTTTCTGGGGTGCTCTGAGTAGTGATGCATGATATTATCGGGCTGATATCGGAATCGGCAGATATGGGCTTTAAATGAGAAAATCACCATGGCCAGTTTGAAAAATTATTCCGACACGTCTCGCCAATAGGGCTGGGTATCGGTAAAAAAAATTTCGATACCGATACCTTGAGTTCGATACGGGTTCCTGAACGTTACCTTTTTCGATACCAAATTTATGAAATCAGTTGCTAGGGTGTTCTGGGTGGTTGCTAGGGTGCTCTGAGTGGTTGCTATGGTGTCTTTTGTAATTGCTATGCATTTTCTGGGGTGTTCTGAGTAGTTGATACGTGGCTGCTATCTAGAACACCCAGTTGCTAGGGTGCTCTGAGTGGTTGCTATGGTGTTCTATGTGGTTCCTGGGGTGCTCTGAGCAGGCGCTTTGTGGCCGCTAGGCTACTGTTGATGGTTTCTAAGTGGCTTCTTCCTGGCTGGTGTAAAACGACACCACAGACGCTGCAGTGACACACACTGTACTTTAAGAATATAAACAGCAGCGCTGCTGAAGATGAATCCTAACACACCGTTAGCATGTGAACACGACTGATGAGTGCGAGTGTTTGTACCTCCTGGAAGCTGATGGCCGTCATGGCTCCATGGTGGAGTTTTTTCCTGAAGTCCTGGGCTACACTCAGCTCATCCGCGCTGAACTTGTCGTGCCGAAACAGAACCCCCACCTTCACGGCGATCTTGATCATGTTCTTCACCACCTTCTGGGCCTCGTTGCGGTTCCCCGTGTGCTCCTTGGAGACGCGGTACAGCTCATCCAGGACCTCGCTGCTGTTGTCATCGATGAACATATGAGCCACCGACTTACTGGCCATGTGACTGAGGATCTTCTTCTGGGCCTTCATGGCCATGTCCTTCGAGCTGAATGCCTCCATCCTGATGGCGCAGACGGAGCAGATGTGTGTGTTTACCTGCGTCGTGCAGTCGGAGGTGTTTGTGACGAGCGTGTTGTGTCGTTTTGAGGAAGTGGCGTCTTCCGCTGTGTAACTGCGAGAGGAAACTGTGTGATCGGAGAAGATATGTCACTTCTGCTTTCTATCTTTCTCACACACTTCAACTTTGAGTTTCAGACTCGATCTCCCTGTCCAGAGACGTTTCATCACACTGAAATATTCTGAGAACAAGAGCATAAAATAAGCTACAGACATTACATCTGAGCTTCACATCGACCGCAGACATGTGAAAAATCAAGAATGAGATTAAATGGAGAGCTTCCAGGGTTTCAATCGATAGTCAAAACTCTCCTTAGTTTCTGTCCAGATCACATGACCTGATTACTCTGTATCTCAGTCATTCTTCCTGATTCACATTAACAAACAGAACTGAATTCAGACTGCAGTTATCTGGAATGTGATTTGTTCAATCTGATGAATGGTTGCCAGGATGTTGCTATGTGGTTACAGGGGTGTTCAGAGTAGTTGCAAGGCTGTTGTAAGCACAAGTGCATCTCAATAAATTAGAATGTGGTTCAGTAATTCAACTCAAATTGTGTAAATAAATTCAATGCACACAGACTAAAGTAGTTTAAGTCTTTGGTTCTTTTAATTGAAAATCACACCAATTTACTCTCAACAAATTAGATCACTTCATAAGACATTGGAAAGTATGTTCATTTACTGTATGTGTACTCAATACTTGGTCGGGGCTCCTTTTGCTTTAATTCAGCATGGCATGGAGGTGATCAGTTTGTGTCACTGTTGAGGTGGTATGAAGCCCAGGTTTCTTTGACAGTGGCCTTCAGCGCATCTGCATTTTTTTTGGTCTCTTGTTTCTCATTTTCCTCTTGACAATACCTCATAGATTCTCTCTGGGGTTCAGTTCTGGTGAGTTTACTGGCCAGTCAAGCACACCAAGACCATGGTCATTTAACCAACTTTTGGTGCTTTTGGCAGTGTGGGCAGATGCCAAATCCTGCTGGAAAATGAAATCAGTGTCTTTAAAAAGCTGCTCAGCAGAAGGAAGCATGAAGTGCTCCAGAATTTTGACGTTGGTTTTCAAATAACACAATGAACCAACACCAGCAGATGACATTGCTCCCCAAATCATCACAGACTGGACTTCATGAGCTTCTCCACCCTTCCTCCATACTCTAGAACCTTGGTTTCCAAATGAAATACAAAACTGGCTCTCATCTGAAAAGAGGACCACTTTGGAGCACTGGGCAACAGTCCAGTTCTTCTTCTCCTCAGCCCACGCCTCAGAGGTGGTCTGTGGTTCAGGAGTGGCTTAACAACTTCTGACACGTCTGTGTGTGGTGACTCTTTATGCCTTGACCCCAGCCTCAGTCCATTCCTTGTGAAGTTCACTCAAATTCTTGAATGGATTTTGCTCGACAATCCTCATAAGGCTGCGGTTCTCTCGGTTGGTTGTGCATCTTTTTCCTTCCACTCAACTTTATGTTTCCGTTAACGACACCTTGTGAAGGGTGTCAATGATTGTCTTCTGGACAGCTGTCAGATCAGCAGTCTTCCCCATGATTATGTAGCCTAGTGAACCAAACTGAGAGACCATTTTGAGAGCTCAGGAAACCTTTGCAGGTGTTTTGAGTTGATCAGCTGATTGGCATGTGTTGAGATGCACCTGTAGTTTCTATATGGTTGCTGGGGTGCTCTGAATGAAACCTTAAAAGTCTCAGCAGAAACGCATACAGACACGCAACGCATCACACGCAACATGCAACACACACACACACACAGGACACAATCCATCAATGTAGTATTGCCTCATATTGCTTCATGCTTCTTGCTCTAGTCACCTTCAGTAATCTCTTCCAAAGTCAAAGTTTCACAAACTGATTCATGCTTGCTTCGACTGTTGTTTGTGTTTATAATGTTTGTCAGGATTGTGTGTGGTTCAGATTGCCTCCAACACAGGAAACAGGAAACAGAATACAATAATATTTCACATTTGCACTGAAATGAATCTGCTGCAAGAGTAAATGTGAATTACATAAACAAGTTCTTACAACATATCTTCTTCCACAAACATTGCCTTATTTTAATCAGTAATGCTTGAAATCTCTCTTATAGGCGTTTATGCAGACTAAGTATCTGTTTAATTTATATGCTTAATAACATTTAAATGAACGTTGACTTTATGTTGCTGGGTGGAAGAACCTGCTCTAGTTCATGCTAGATCTTTCAGATCAGACAAATACACTGTAAGAATATTTTAAATGATAAATGTGCAGTTTCTGTCATCTTAACTAGTTGCCGGGGTGTCCTAAGTGTGTCAAAATATGTGGAACATTTACTAGCAATATCTGAAAGAAATGACTCATTTTATTATTGTGACTAATGAAGTGGGTCTATTGTGTGACTGTGTTGACGTTGTTGGAAGTGCAAGTCAGTGATTTTTCTTCCTGTTAGTTCAACTTCCTGTGTGTTGTGCCGATTCATACTCGTACCGTTCACTATATTCATACTCATTATTTTGTATGGTCCTGCTGTATTTAATCTTGTATTGTTGTAAACAGCGTTTCGGAGTATTGCAACCTTTAGTGTTTCTCTCTGCGCTGCAAAGAAGACTGACAATGAAACCTGTCTTAAACCTGCATGTGTGGTGAGAGAAACACCCGATTAGAACAGTCACCCGCAGGAAGTGCAGGTGTAAAGAACTGTTTGAAGACTTCCTGTCTGAGAGAAGAGAAGAGAAGACAAGGGATTTTTCATTACCTGAAATGAAAATGGATAAACACCATTATTCAGTTTTTTTATATGTACGTTACGGGGAAAGCTACTTTTTAAATGTTCTGCGTTACAATGTTGCATTACTTTATAAAGTAACTAAGTATCACAATGAGTTGTACATTCAAAGTAATGTTACTTTACTAGTGAAAAAAGTAATCTGATTATGTAGTTCATAATGTGTTCCCCCCAAAAATACTATACTATTATATATTATCTCTGTATTGCTTACATTCATGCATTTGGTGGATGCTTTTATCAGAAGCTACTTGCATTATATTCAAAGCATTTGTTTTTATCCTGGGAATCAAACCCTCAGTTTTGGTATTCAGTTACATCATACAATTATTTTGGTTTTTTACCCTTTTTAACAGCTTGCCTGTGGATGAAGTATGTAGGTGTGTGTCCTGTAGAGGGCAGCCTGCACGCGCACACAAACTCAAATACATAAACACATATGATCTTCACTGCATATTTACAAAACAGGGTAAAAGTATTGATACTGAGTTATGTTTTTTTTTTTTTTCTCAATACATTTTAATTTGAGCTTTTTGGGGATGAGAGTGCATTGTAATCTCCACTCTGCAAAAAAACCATTTATTGAGGCTAAAACTATTTTGGGTGATCTTTACTAGCAGTGTGTTCCCGCTCACTCACATGTGGAAATGTTATTTGTTATCATTTGTTGTAAATCTCCAGAGATATGTGTGTCTGTGAGTGTCTTGAGAATAACAGCAGATTTTCCAGAAATGACATGCTCAGTGTCCAACACACACCGTCCTCCTCCGCTCCAGTGTATGTGTGGGACAGAGAGAAATCCACAGGTCAAAGGTCAGGATGGGACTGAAGCAGGACGTGGGAATGGGGCGGCAGGAAGAGGAGGCAGTTCCTCTCAGTGTTGATCTGCCCTGAAAAACAACAGAAATAAAGAAAAGAACAGATGGAGGGATATTGTCTTTACCATCAGACGAGGATTATTATTATAATGTGACACACTTTAATGCTGCTAAGTGCTACGTGTGTTTATACTGAGCTCAGGCTTGCAAACAGAGTAAACTTTACCTGATTTTCTACTTCAGTATACTCTGTAAGCTGCTTTGCCGTCTGCATGACTAAATACAGATCCAGATGTATTAATCTCTGATGTCTTCCTGCGTTTAACCCTTGTCTCTGTGTGTGTTTGATTGTGTGATTATGTTGATCTGTGTAAAAAGGAAGCTTTGCCTTCTGCTGTCACACAGCAGGTCCATCTGCTCTACAGCAAACATCAGAAGTGTGTGTGTGTGTGTGTGTGTGTGCTCTGAACATCAATTCAGCATTTCATTCAAATTCATTTATGAAATCAGTAGTTATGAACATAATTTGAGCATTTTAGTTAATAAACCAATAGATGTAAAACATTTTGCATATCTATCTATATATATATAATATGAGAAAAATTATTCTGAATATCGTTTGAGCATTTAATTTTATGAATACAAATATAAATAAGTAAATAAATACGTTTAATTATATTATATACAATTCTATTTTAGATATTTAATTATATCTTTTTCAAAGGTAGCATGCATAAACTTTTTAAAAAAATACATCTAAAATATATTTATTTAGTTGTGTTATGAGAACAATTGTCCTGAACATTTGAAAAAAAAAAATATTATATTATATAAATGCAAAAAAATTGTATTAAGCGAACAATTGTTGTGAACATAATTTGGGCATTTAATTTTAATTTAGCAAATTTATACATTTAGCAAATTAATAATAAATGATGAAACGTTAAATATTTTACGAGTACATCAATATGAAATATATCTAATTATGTTATGAGATTGGTTCAGAACACATTTGAGCATTTAATTTTAATTAGGTTATTACATTTCGAACACAGCAAATTAATAACAAATAAAGACATGTAAAATATATTTATATTTAATAATTAGATCTCTCCTTCTCTGTATAGCCTGCTGAAATTTCAAACGTTGTGCAAATAATTAAATAAATATATTTATCATTTAAAACACTTGTATTATTTACTTTTAATTGTATTAGGAAAAAAATAAAGCGGTTCATAGATAAATAACCCGCCACATCTGTTTTGATTGGATGAGCGGAGTAAATAATCCGCCCCTGCAGTCTCTGATTGGCCCGAACGCGCACATGCACATGAAGGAGGCGTGTCTCTCGTATCTGCTGCCCCGCCCCGTGGCCTCCCGCAGATTACACTGAGTTATGCTGGAGCTGTGGGTTCACTGACGCGCTCAGGTTTGAGGAAAACACAGAAAATATGGAATAAGATGATTTTTGAGGCAATACAGGTAAGTTTTTGCGTTGTGTGTAACTTTGTGGTGAATCCGTTGGATCTAGTGGGTTTAAACTGCTACTTAAAGTGAGCGCGAGCGTTATTAACCGCGCCACAAGAGTTTTAAAAGCTTTTAAACTGCGTCCGTTAAACCGTCAGATTCAGTCAGGGCTGAACATTTCACAGATAAACACAAACATTTCACAGATAAACACAAACATTTCACACAAACGCGACTCAAGACGCCTCCGAGACCTTTGGAAAGCTGTCACGATTGTTTGAGGAGGAAACGGTGAAGATGTAAATGTGGTAATCCTTGCTCTCTGAGGGGATTTAGGCTTTAAAGCTCATGTCTGACCATCTGCCCTCAGAAAACTGCCAAAACAGCCTTTAAATTAGCCAGATACCTCCGGTCAGGAGAAAACCCCTGAAACCGTGAGGTCAGCTGGACAGGACGCCCTTCAGTCATATAAAACTAACTTTATGATTGTTAATATGGAAACCAGTTCCTCCAGTTCGCTTGAGAAGGTCGCTTTAGTTTGGAGTTTGAGTCTTTAATATAATTGGTCAATCTAAGTCTAACTATCTATTAAGTCTAAATCTTTCATATAAATAGTAAGGGTTAAGTTACAGAGATATTAGTTATTAGTGTAAGTTACATTCACCAGACAGGCGAGGCTATAGAAGAACCATTCTGCTTCCTTTTATTTACTTCTTACTTTTTATACCTTCTTTCGCCACAAAGAAGCTTTTGTGAAACAGAAAGGTTCTTCAGGTTCTTTATGGAACCATTTAGACAGAAAGGTTCTTGAAGCACCTTTATTTTTAACAGTGTGTATCTAAATCTTTAATTCTCAAGCTATGCCTTTATTAGTTATTATTAGAGTAAATTTAATTTTCACTAATAAATGCATGGCTCAAGACTAGATTTACTGATAATATTAAAGATTTAGTTTTTTTTTCATTTTATGTAATTAATGCACATCTAAATCTTTAATATTATCAGTAAATCTGACGTTTATTAGTCAGTGCTAATTACATAAAATGTAACTATTATATGCAATTTGTTTTTATATAAACAGCAAGTCTTAAGCCATTTATTAATTATTAGTGTAATTTACATAAAACTGTACAGCAGAATCTTTAATATTATGAGTAAAGCCACACGTTTATTAGTTGTTTGGTATAAATGACAGAAAATGTACGTTTCTATATTGTATAAAAACAGTAAATCTAAGTGTTGAGTCGGTAGTTTTTAGTGTAAATGGACTCCAGAGATTTCACAGCGGGCTCACAGCAGGCATTATTAATAGTATTTTGTCTCTCTTCTTTTCTCCCTCATATGTTGGCCTTTCTCTCTGAAATATGCATCTTCTGCATGTTTGCCCTGCTGTTTTCCTCCTGCTCATCGTACGTTCCTTTCTTTCTCTCTCTCTCTCTCTCTCTCTCTCTCTCTCTCTCTCTCTCTCTCTCTCTCTCTCTCTCTCTCTCTCTCTCTCTCTATCTCTCTCGGCCCACTCCAGCATTCCTGGAACACTTGCAGAGTTTCTGTTGGTTCTCTGATCGCGAGAGAGACAGAGAGAAAGAGAGAGAGAGAGACAGAGAGAGAGAGAGAGAGAGAGAGAAAGGCCGAATCGACGGGGTCGGAGAGAAACTCCCCCTGAATTCCACATCATGAATGTCATTTGGGGAAAAAGCTGGGGTCCGAGTCATAGTTTATCCCTAACCTTCACCCAAACTAACCCTGACCATAACTAACCCTAAAGCTGCAGGTTAAAGGGGAAGTTTTCCCCAGAAATGTTGTCATGTACTGTTTGAAACATTTATGACTTATTTTCTTTTGCTGAAATTCAAAAGGTTTTTTTGAAGAACCAAAGAGTTTTGACTTCTTTCTATTGTATGCCCTATATATATATATATATATATATACACTACCGTTCAAAACTCTGGGGTCAGTAAGATATTTAATAGTTTTTAAAGATGTTTCTTCTGCTCATCAAGGCTGCATTTATTAGATTAAAAAT
>JAUCMR010000142.1:1813699-1826604 GCA_032357425.1 Enteromius argenteus | reverse complement strand
TAAGCCTTTTGAATTACGGGGACACTGAAAATGTCCTCATAAATCACCTTCATATTGTAATACCTGTCATACCCATGACATTATACACATTTGTGACCTCATAAACCACATAAACCCACACACACACACATTCTCTCTCTCTGTCTCTTGCTCTTACTCTCTCTCTCTCACACACAAACACACACTGATGTCTGTGTTCTGTGCAGGTCTAAGCTGACTCAGATTGTGGTGGATACAGCAGCTGGGCCTCATAAGAACCGCAGCGTTGTGTTTCTGGGTACTGAAGATGGACGGGTCCTGAAGATCCTGACCAACAGCTCACACAGCTCCAGACTGCTGGAGGACATCCTCGTCTTCAACCCTGCACAGTGAGTGTGTGTGAGAGTGTGTGTGTGTGTGTGTGTGTGTGTTTCTGTCCTAAAGCTGACTGTCCTGTTCCAGGTGTGCTGGAGAGCGTGCTGTGTTGGGTCTGGAGCTGGATAAGGATCATCACGCTCTGTTTGTGGCGTTTTCCAGCTGCATTATCAGAGTTCCTCTGAGCCGCTGCGCTCAACACACCACCTGCAAGAGGTGATCATTCACACACCAGTCCACAAGATGAACGTGACATCTAAACCTGCTAGATTTAAACATGCTTGCATACTAAACCTGAAAACTAACAACACAACTGTAATTTTATCAGGATTACTAAAAATAAAAGATGCCCTTACAGTACTTTATTACTTTAATATGAAATACATTTTATTTTATTTTTCCCCAAAAAATTTTTATATAATTTTGTTCAGTTTCTAATTTTTTTTCAGCAATTTTTGTTTATATCTTTCTGGATTCCATTTTAATGATTCATTTTTTTTTTTAGTAAGAAAAAGGTATCTGATTGAAATCATGCAACATGAAATTTTACAACAACAATAATACACTTTCGGGACTCTTAATTTTTCCAAAATGTTGTGCTTTTCTGGATTTTTATGTTTTCTTTCATTCTATTTGAATGGTTCGGTTACATTTTTAATAGTCAAAAGCACGTTTAATCAATTGGGCCTTAACAGTTTAATAATAAAAAAAAAAAAAAATTTTCAGAAAATATGATATCTGTTTCATTTATTCTTTTCTTTTTGGTTAAATGAAACATTAGTTGTAATAAACCATGTCTAATTAATTGATATCATGAAACCCATACAATGTATGATGTGATTAAATACAATTGTGCTATCAAAAAAAGTGGTCATCAAATGAAGCCTTAAAACATTAATAACTTAATCAAATGTGATCAAATGAAAATGTAACAATCGCTTTAATTTGGTAAACAAAGTCATGCGCAACAGAGGTTTACAGTAAAAATTAAAACATTGAAGAACATTGAAACATAAAAAAAATGTTTTTTTATTTATTTTACATCTTACTGTACAATACTCTTAGTACAATAGCCTTGCTGTCTGTTTATTACCTTTGTATTATTTCACACAATCTTGTACCTCATCACATTCACCTGAGACAGCAAACTCATTTCTCAAATATCACCGTATGTCTTCTGAAGCTCATAGTCTCTGTGTTCCTCCACAGACACTGTCTCCAGACGCATGACCCATACTGCATCTGGCTGCGGACTGGACGCTGTGCTGACGTGGCTCCAGGGTTCAAGTAAGAGTGACATCACTTCCTGCAACAATAAACCTGAACGTTTCACATGGAGCCTAAACGAGCCCAAACTAAACTTCCTGTCTGTGTTTTAATGGTCTGTGTGTGTGTGTGTGTGCAAGCAGGGCTGGGTTTGAGCAGGACATTGACGGTGACCAATCACTTTCATTTGACACGTGCTCAGGTGAGTGAGTCACATTACAGCACTGATACTTCACTTCTGAGCTTGATGATGCCATAATATCTCATTTTAATCGCAGATATGTTGATCTTAGAAGAATAGGAGAAAATTTTGGCACTCATGTGTGATTAAAGTTTCTCATTTAACATAAGAGGAAGTGACGTCATGAGCTTGATTTCATGCTGCTTTTATCAGTGACTTCATGTATCAGAAATATAATGCTAACGAATGCTGGTCTCTTCTATATTTGTATATGCTCAGATGAGATGTCGGCAGCAGGAAGTGATGTGAACTCAGCTGTGGATTCAGCCTCTGGTCAGTGTCACACACATTATGGTCTGATCAAAATGTGCAGGCTTTTGAGTTGCTCCATCAGGCTTTTATGGCTCATATAGTCTGATATAGTGAGAATATGGAGGAAGAACAGCCTCCACGTTAAAACATACAACATACATGTTCAAACATACAATGCAATGCTGATTGAGAAATAAAGTCTCCTCAGAAGATGTGAGATGTTTTGGAGGCTTGTGAAGATCATTGCTCCGCTGAGGAACAGTGAAAGTAAAGCTCCTCAAAAGATCCTGATGATCAGATTCTTCTAGAAAATGATTGATGAGCTGCTTCAGTCCAGTAAGAGTTCATCTGGAGATATTCTGATGCTTACTTCATCAAAATCAGTCCAGATCTGATTTGAGAAAAGAGCTTTTACTGATCAAACACTCTAAACTCTCAAACAGAGACAGAAGACACGAGGAGATTAAGTGAAACAGCAAAGTTTGTCATGTAGATAAAAGCCAACAGAACTTGGTGAGATTGGCCTTTTTTTTTTTTTGTCTTTCTATCTTAATTTTGGTGTGATAAATACTTTTATACTCAGATTGCTGAAACATTTGCATTGCAACTAAAACAGTGCAGAATTTAAAAAGTGCAACGCAGCATAACAATTTATCCAAAGGAACCTACCATTTCTTATTAATGAGAAAACTACATTAGAAAACTTACATTTAGGCTAAAACTAGCTAATAATCTGTGAAAGGTCAGGAGCAGTGAAGAGGAGTCCTAAATCACTAAGACCTAACATTTTAGAAACATTTGACCAGCTTTTAAAAAGATATCACCCAACTCTAGATCGTTTGATTATATCCATGTTTTTATTAACCAGCTGGGCAGGAAGGAACACCTGTGCTTGAATCTAGTTTGGTTTTCTTTTACGTTTGCATGTGTTACTCTCAACCTCTGCCAGAACTCTTAAAGGGTTAGTTCAGCCCAAAATGAAAATTCTGTCATTAATTACTCACCCTCGTGTCGTTTCAAACCTGTAAGACCTTCGCTCATCTTCAGAACACAGATTAAGATATTTTTGATGATATCAGAGAGCTATCTGACCCTCCACAGACAGCAACACAACTGAAATGATCCCAGATCCAGAAACGTGGTAAAACAGTCCATGTGAGACACAGTTTTGCGATGAGAATACTTTTTTGCGCAATAAGGCGTAACTCAGGGGAGAAGAATGATTGAGAAAATGATGTTATTTTTGTTTTCTTTGTGCAAATAAAGTATTCTCTCAGTGTCGCAAAACTGAAGTTGATCCACTGATGTCACATGGACTGTTTGTTGTTTTTACTATGTTTCTGGATCTGGGATCATTTCAGTTGTGTTGCTGTCTATGGAGGGACAGCTAGCTCTCTGATTTAATCAAAAATATCTTAATCTGTATTCTGAAGATGAACAAAGGTCTTATGTAATTAATGACAGAATTTTAATGTTGGGCCTTACTAACCCTTTCGTGGTAAGATGAAATGTTTTGTGAATACGGGCCCAGATCAGACTAAAATCTCTGGATGATTCCAGTTACTGGCAGAATGAATGTAAACTGATGTCTCCTCCTGACACACTCCAGCTACAGCTATTAATAAAGGATAACACCGGTCCGTGTGTGCAGGTGTGAAGCAGCTCCCTGACTCTGCGGGGCTCAGCGGCGGTCTTCACTACACTCTCCTGGGCACGTGTGTGCTGGCGGCGTTCGTGCTGGGTGCCGTCGTGTCGGGTCTGCTGGTGTCCTGTTACTGCGCTCCCAGATCCCAGCAGTCACAGGAGCCCGAGGCGTCTCTTCAGCACACCCTCTCGCTCAGCAGCCTCGCCAAACTCAACCGCCTCATAGACTCCAAACCCTCTCAGATCTACAGCGCCGGGCCACCCTGCCGCCAGCCGCCCGATAAACCACTTCCTGAGGAGGAGGAGCTCGCCTCCAACCTGCCCACCCCAGACTCCACCCCAGAGCTGCCAATCAGGAACCTAAAGGCTCTCGACAGCCAGTGGGAGAGAAGCCACACCCACAGCTCTACCTTGCAGCTGTTTCCCACCCATCAGATGCTTCCCAGCGAACACGGCGATCCAGATTTTGCTATTATGACTTCCTCTTCGGGGTCACTGCGCACGCCGACATCGTATTACAGCTGCCTGAAAGAGACGGCAGAAAGCGTGTCGTTTCAGCAGACTCCGCTGCAGACGCTTCCCGAGCGCCAGGTCCTCATCAAAATAGACAACGGCGTCACGACCACCCACAAGCACAGCTTCAACCAGAAGCCGTCGCACGCAGGAAACCTGTACGAGCTTCACAGGCCGCTGATGACGGGCGGCTCGTGTCTGACCCGACAGCACAGCTACAGTGAGCCTCCGCTGCTCCAGCGGGCCGCCATCATCAGACGCACGGCATCACTCAAACCACAGATCCCCCCCAAACCCACACACATACCCCCCAAAACACTACAGCGGCCCTCGCACATCAAACACAGCTGCTGACCTCTGACCCCCAGAGGTCAACCACACGGAATGGAATACTAGCATACTGAGTACTGCACAGTGTATACTGTATATAGTAACACTTTATACTGTTATGTGGCGTGTTTAATTCAGGATTTGGCATCCTGTTGACTTTCAAATAAAAAGATTGTTTCGCATTTCTAATGCGGTTTTGTTTCCCTTGACAGACATCAAACACTGCCAAAAAAAAGCTTTTCTTCATTTTTTTCCAGCTGAGAAAATTCTTAAATCAAAAAGGATTTTCTAGGCCAGTAAAAATAAATAAATAAAGCAGCAAGCAAAATAATCAGTTTTCTGTTTGGAAAATCCTAAGAAAAAAAAAATTATAATTTGTTGAAATGTTTTGAGAATACTTGTTTTTTTATATATATATATATTTTGCATATTTATTTTTACATATTTATTAACCGAAATTACATTTTTCATTGGCTTTTGGATAAACATCTTGGGGATTTAAGAAAAGTTTGAGGATGTTAACTTAATATCCTAACTTTAAGTTATAAAAAAACTAAAAATGTAAGAATTTGAGATTATCCTCATTTTAAAGAATGGTCATGACTTTAAATAACCCTTTTATAAGGAATACCAACTAATTTCTTCAAAAAGTCAAATCAATTGCATTGCATTGTGGGAGACAGTGTGCAATATTGTTATTTCACACATCATTGAGGTCCTGTGTCCAGTAAACATACTGCATATGCTAGTATCTCCTCCTGAAAACACATGCAGTCGAGTGTGTTTCTGTACCAGTGACTGTGTGTTTTATCAAGAAGAGCGTGAGGAGGAAGTGACACGAGCCGGACTGAACTCAGTGAATCAGTAAAATCTCCATTATTGACATTATTAACACACAGGCTGAGCTGCATTAATGAGATCTAATGTGTTTGCATTGGTTTGTGCCTTACATGAGAAACATGAGGTCTGAGGTGATGATGCGGACACTTCGAGGTCGTTCCCGGTCATCTCGGTGAGCAGGATCTTCTGGAGAGCATGGCTTCATGAACACTTTCACAGACAGGTTTTTTTTGAGATGTCACGTGATGAAAACTGAATTTCTTTAATGCTTTTGAGAGACTGAAAGTATTGGTGACTGCTGAACTATTTACTTTGGTTATATATTCACAACTTGCTTTTTGCTCGCAAAGAACACGTTTCATCAGAACATGTTTTCTTAAGTAATTATTTTGGGGCCTGCAGCAAATATGAGCGACAGGATGTGATGTCATGTTTTGATGAGCTATATGTAATGATGAGTAATAAATGCTAATCTGTCACACAGCAGGAATTGCTGAAGGTTTTATTCATTATGCAAAGCAACCTAAATGAGACTCATGTTTGATTTCAGATCATTTACTGTAGAAGTGAGTAAAGTAAAAAAACTTTTTACTGCCTATAATCAAGGTCAGAGGTCAAAAAAGTAGCCACCTGCAGTCCTGTTTGTGTGTGTGTGTGTGTGTGTGTGTGTGTGACACACCCCTCCTCTGACAGTAGCTCCGCCCACCTGACCATCGGAGCCTGTGATTGGTGCAGCCTGAGGGTTTGTATCAGTTTTAGTAAGACCTCTATACTCTGTGAGAAGACTGAGTTTGAGTTTCCCAGGACACTGTTACTCTGTGTAATCTGAATGAAATCACTGATTATTAATAATAAACTGGCACAGTTAAAACACTCTTGATCATGCTAATGTATAAAACGCCATGTCAAGTGTGTGTTTTCCCAGAGCTCGTGATGTCTTGAGGTTCGGCGGCTGACTGAATGAGAGCTGCAGTCATTAGTGAGTATCTGACTTTATTCTGTCTCAGTACAGAACCAGCTGTAATCCAGCAGGATTTACAGTTCAAGCTTTAATGAGAACACATTCTGTGTTATTATCACTCACTCACACACACCTCTCAGACTTGAACAGCTTTAATGCATTTAAAATAAACTCAAGCGGCCTGTGTACTTAATAAATCTTCAAACTAGATATAAATAAAATAAGAGTTTGATTAGCACTTCTGTTCAATAATCCTTGACTTTCATTTATAAGCATTTGCTTTGTGTTTGGGCAGAAAACTGAAGTTTTTAGGCACGGGACCCAACAGCATCTCACTGCAGAGAAAACAGCAGAAAACATCACATGAGAGCGTGTCTACATAATTCATTCATTAAATAGAACTTTTCTTTCTGAAGCATCATTATTAGAAACACACAGGAAAAAGCTCATTGTGACTTTTCTCACAATTCCGAGTTACATTTCAGAATCGCGTTATATAAACTCAATGCTGACATTTCTGTCTAATAATGGCGAGATATACAGTCCAGTTTTAAGGACTGATGTGTTTTCAGAATTGAGATTTATAACTAAATTTATAACTCACAATTATAAGTTTATTGTAAGCAGTTCTGAGGGGAAAAGTCTGTATTGTGAGTTTGTATTCCATAATAAACTTACAAGCAAAAGTATAATATACAACTAAAAATATATTAACATGTATTAAATTCAATATATGTAACTCAAAGTAACAACTGTGCAAGTTAACATTTATTTATGTAGCGCCTTTCAAAACAGTGCTTTACAATAAACACCTCTCAGTCACTGAAAACGAGCCTGCTGTTATAAACACTGAATCAGCAGGTGTATCTGGACCTTCAGTGTCCTGCTGCTGGTCAGAAACACGGTACACTGACCTGATCTGGATCCAGTCGTCCACGTGTTGACTGGCCATCAGAGACTCCAGGTAATCTCGGCCCAAGTAGAACGGAGGACGCTCGTTGATCTTCTGTGGGACACGCTCTAACAAACCCACCGGAATATACCTGAACACACAGATAATACGCTTTCAAAAGTCAGACTTTTTCCCTTGCAGTTCTGAAACAAAGAAAGTTTGTAATTCTGAAACGGTCTGAATTGCTAGACATAAAAAGTCAGAGTTGTGAGAAAATTTTAGAATAGCAAGAAAAGTTTTGCGTGAAAAGTTAGAATTCCGAGGAAGAAATTCTGAATTGCGAGATACTAACTTAAAATAGTCAGATAATGTCAGAACTGCGATAAAAGAGTTCAGAATTCTGATATAAACTCAAAATTCTGAGTTGAAAAATTGTGAGAATAGAACTGAAAATTGAACTGAATTGTGAGATACAAACTTGTAATTGTAAGAGAAAAAATTCAGAACTGTGATGTTGCAGATGCTTTTGTTAGCCATTCAAGGAAATAAGCTTCAATATGAGACTTTTATGCAAAACGAGTCACAGCTTCAGAAGGAGAGTTCAGTAAGAGAAGAAAGTGGAACTATCCCTATCAAACTCATCACCTGCACAGGAAGGAGAGCCACTCCAGCAGGAAGCTGCGTGTTTTCTCGACGCCCTGTGTGTCGGAGCCCCAGTGCTCGAGGCCGTAGTTCGTGAAGTCTCTCAGGATGTCCAGACGCTCTCCGGAGGAAATGTCCCAGTGTCTGCTCTCCTTAATCTCAGTGAAGAGCCACGGCTTGATCAGCGCCCCCCTGCAGACAGGAAGTGCTTCATTCAGAACCACACAGACCATGATGAGGATGATGAGGATGCTCTCAGACTGACCTGGCCACCATGATCCCAGACACTCCGGTCTCTCTGGCCTTCATGGCGTCTTCATATGTCAGGATATCTCCGTTCCCTGTAAGAAACAACAGTCAGACGTTTGACTGGAATATCAGCACCTTCTGTCTGCGTCGGTCTTTTACCGAACAGAGGGACGGGAGCGGCCAGTTTGGAGCAGGTGTCGATGTACTCCCAGTCAGCAGACTTCGTGTAACGCTGTTCGCGTGATCTGCCGTGCAGCTGCGAAGAAACAGACCGGAGTGAGGATAGAGGGCTTAATTCACACGTTCACACCTTAAAGACATCTTAAAGACATGGCATTAAACACTGCTAAAAATCAATCGCTTTCTCAGTGTTTTTGTCCTGTTTTCCCGAACAATTATGAGAAATAAAAATCTTAATTGCGAGATATTAGCTCACAATTGTAAGGGAAAAAAAAAGAACCGCAAGATATAAACTCAGAATTGCAATTGTGTGACAAACTCCGAGATATAAAGTGAATATTGCGAGAATTTTTTGGGGGGGATTCGTGAGAAACGCAGAATTGCGAGATATAAAGTGAGATTGCGAGAACCTCGTGAGAAACTCAGTTGCTAGATATAAAGTAAGAATGCCAAAAAAAAAAAAAAAAGGGAATTTCGTGAGGAACTCAGAATTGAAGTGAACTTGAAGAGTTGTTATTGAGAGACTATTATGTTCCCTTCAAATCTTCTTTAAAGTAAATCTATCTTCATAAATCCTGCAGAAAGCCCGAGGCATGTTTTTCTGAGCTGCCGGTACCGTAATGAGCGAGACGCCCCACTTCTTCATCTCTGGGATCAGTTTGTGTGCGACGTTGCAGTTCTGCTGGACTCCGGTGCGGATCTTCACCGTCAGAGGAACGTCTAGAACCTGTGAGGAAGACACGGCGGTGCTGTGAGTGACGCTTCACTCACACACACACACACGCTTCACTCACACACACACACACGCTTCACTCACACACACACACACGCTTCACTCACACACACACACACACACACGCTTCACTCACAGAGTTCATGCCCCTCACGATCTGCTCAAATTTACTGCTTCGTGTCATCAGACCACATCCTCCACCCTGAAGACACAGAGAAACATTCAGCACTGCACAATCAATCAGTTATATTTTTATTAAACGCCATGCTTAGGCTATTTTGACCTTCTTGTAAATGAGGTCGATGGGGCAGCCTGAGTTTATATCCACGAAATCCACATGGATGTTGTGATTGAGCAGCTCTGCACATCGAGTCATGGTGTCTGGAAAACAGCCTTCCAACTGCAACAACACCACATTCATCACCAGTCGAAACATGTGGAATATGACATTTCATATAGTGTGTGCTTTATTCAGCGTTATTATTATTTTTTATTTATTTCAAATGAACACAAGGTTAATTAATAGTGCTGAAGTATCAACACATGGATCCAGTTTGGTGTTATGAGCCTAGAAACTAGAGCGGAGTGTTAAATCTTAATAATATATGGTATATTGTGATTATCAAATTGCTTTTTAAACTTTCCTGAAATTAGAATGAATCAATCACATCAAAGAGTAAAAAAGAAGAAGAAAAGGTAATATAAAACAGAATATGAGGGGAAAGAAAGTGTAATATCGGATCTGGTTGATAAAACCGATAATGCATTGAGGAGTGAAAATAAATGAATTATATAACATCTAGTTGATCTGCACTGGTGATGCAAATTAATAAATGCAGTGAGAAGTAAATAATATTAATAATGGACGAATTGTATTTAATAAATATTAAAATATTAATAAAGTAAATTATTTGAAAATTGTTTTATTTCATTATAAATACTACAATAGGTATACTTTTGTTTTTATTTAGTTATATTTAGATTTTATATTTAGTAATAATATTAATATTTATAATTCATAGTAATTATTATTATTAATAGGAATTATTATTGTTATATAGCCATCTTGATACAGTAGATCATTAAATTTGGGCCAAATTGTGCCTCCCTGTAAACAAACACAACAAACTTGAGACTTGTTGAGAAAATCTCTTATTAAATTGCAATGTTTATCAGATTTCTTTTATCCTTAATGATGTGAGCAGCTGATATTCCCAGTAAATCCCTTCCTCTGAGCTCTCGTTACAGAGCTCTACAGATTCAGGGTGTGTTAGCGTGTAGCGGCTCGTACCTGGACGCCGAACAGATCTTCAGACGCGTGTCTCTTGAGCAGAGCCCATTCAGACGCCTGACCCTGCAGCAGATTAGTGACCACAGCCATCTCTCCACACGTGATATCAGCTCCGAAGCGCTTGCACACACGCCGGAACGGCAGATTCCCACACTGCACACACACACACACACACACATCAGCTGCTGAAACACACAGTTAACTCACCGTCAGTACAGGAGTGACCAGGAGTTTACCGTCGTGAGAGGAGCCAGATACAGCTTGTCTCTGAAGTCCACCTGAGAGAGAAGAGTCACGCACACATTTCAGATCTCTTATTATTTGCAGTGCTGACAAGTTAGTAAATAATGATTTGCAATATTAAAAATCAATAATGCGTTGATGTATAAAATTAAATGTGTGATATAATCAGTTGATCTGCAATGAATAAAGTAGTAAAAATAAAGTTAAATAGTGATATCACATGTTAATCAATAATGCACTGAGGATGAACTACAATAGAGTGACTAGTTACAGTGTGTTATTCCAGACACACCTGCTTCTTTTCACACGCTCGCAGTTTGATGATGTCAGCGTCTGTAATCGGCCCCAGCGTCTTCTGAGGAGCATCTGCTCCGTCCTGAAGATCAGATCATTAAAACCTCTCATAATCATCAAAACAGCTGCATGTGTGACGGACTAAACACCTTGATCAAGAGCTTCCTTCAATTCTGTCATCCTACACTAACACTCAAGAGTTCTCTCTTCTGCTCACCAAGACTGCATTTATTTGATCTAAAATACATTTTACTACAGTAAAACATGAAAATATTTTACTATTTATAACAGCTGTTTTCTGTGTGAATCTGTGTTAAAGTGTAATGTATTTCTGTGATGTTCAGCTGTATTTTCAGCATCATTACTCCAGTCTTCAGTGTCACATGATCTTCAGAAATCAGAATAATATACTGCTCAAGAAACATTTCTGCTTATTGTTATTATGATGTTAAAACAGCCGAGTAGAATTCTCTTCTTTATCATCAGTTTAAAGCATCCTTATATTTCACAATTTTACTGCTATTTAGGATCAAATAAATGCAGGCCTGGTGAGCAGAAGAGACTTCTTTCAGATTAAAGCATCCCTGCCAAATAAAAGTGTTCATTTCTACAGTATATAAGTGTGCTGATGCTGTACCTTAGTCTCTGCTCCGCTCTTCCCGCGGCTGAGGGTCTTCAGGTAGGCCTCGGCTCCGGGGAACTTCTCCTGCTTCTTCCTCAGGCGTCTCTGCAGCTCTTTGTCCAGCAGGTTCCTGAGCGAGTCTCGTCCGGCCGAGCGACTGCACAGATCCTCGTTCCTCAGGTTCTTCAGCTCTGGACTGGTGTGAGCTCCAGAGAACCTGCAGGTGACTCCGTACGGACACCGGCCGAAGCTGTTGAACAGGTAACACTGATCGCCCAGGGCCGGTGCTTTAGTGGACATGTACTCGCTCACGTCATGGAGGAAGCGGCACTTATCTCCGAAGAAACACTTGGAGTCCCGCTCCTGGAAGACACGTACATCATCAGGAGAACCGGGCTTTAGTGCAGTTATTTTACTGAGCAGATCAAACAAAGACCAGCACTTAAAACAACAGAAGGAGAAATACACAGAGAATAGAAGAATACACTTTATAATAAGGTCTAGTTTATTAATGTTTGTTAATGCAGTAATACATTTTTTAACACAAACACACACATACATATATATATATATATACGTACATAGATATTTTATAGAATTTGCTCTCATTTTTACATTTTTATTATTATTGCTTTTTATTATATATCTATGTGTGTGGATATATATATATATATATATATAAATAAATGAATAAATATGTTGTATTATTATTTTTAATAATTAAATAAAAATATCACTAATACAGAACCATCAGCAAAATGTTAACAGAAAATATGTTATACATATTATATAATTTATTAATGTATTAATATATAAATAATATATATATAAACATTTTCCAAATATACTGTAGATAAAGAAAATAAATAACTTTAACAATAAATAAATGTAACTTGAGACTAAATATTTTCCAAATAATATTTAGGTATATCAGTAAATAGAAATAGATGGAAATAAATAACTATAACAATAAATAACACATAACAGGAATTAAATACTTTCCAAAAAAATATTAGACATAATGCATAACTAAATGAATGAATATAGATTAGATGAAAATAAAACTACTAAACTAAACTAAATAAAATACATGAATAATCCAAAAATATTAAACTAAATTTCATGAAAATCAATTAATAAAAAAACCCAACTCCATTTAATTAAAATAGATAAGCAGTACAGTACAACTGTAAATAAAATTTGATACATTTTATAGTAATATTTAGACATACTGTAAGACTAATATATATATATATATATATATATATATATGGTTTATGTGGACACAAATGTGTATAATGACATGGGTATGACAGGTATTACAATATGAAGGTGATTTATGAGGACATTTTCAGTGT
>JAUCMR010000142.1:1802421-1813599 GCA_032357425.1 Enteromius argenteus | reverse complement strand
CAGTCTGTACAGTATAAACACCATTACACCTATGGAGAGACCCCATAAAACATGGAAACACTACATGTGTGTGTGTGTGTGTGTGTGAGAGAGAGAGAGTGTGTGTGTGTGTGAGAGAGAGAGAGAGTGTGTGTGTGTGTGTGTGTGTGTTTGTACAAATCTATTGAATCATCAGTATAAAGTAGATGTACCTGAACGATGGAGGGACACAGTCGTCTCTCTTCATAGCTCTGAGGTTTCATGTGCGGTCTGGATTTGTTCTGTCCTCTCATCTTCTTCTTCTTGTCTCTCTGGTCTTCATCGCTGTCCAGACGGACTCTCTTCTGCTCCGGTTCTCCTGAAGGCTCCTCCGAGTCTCCTCCTGCTTCATCTCTGCTCTGACTCAGCCGACCCGATGCTAGAAACTCATGGAACTTCTCTTTAGTGGTGAGGAACCTGGAGAAACACAGCAGATACAGCGATCAGAAACAGGCGCTGATCAATATCATCAGAATCAGAATATTAATAGATGAACGTACTGCTCTTTGATAGCAGCAGTGCCTCTCTCCAGCTCCACAGACTCCATCTCAGCTCGCCTGAGCCGTCTTCAATAAAACACCATCCTCCTGGGAAGTGAGCTTCATAACACATAACTCCAATATTTACATATTAACAACTCCTCGCTTTATACCCATCCCACATTATCATCATAACACAGGAGCTCTGAAGTTTAGAGAAAAATATTATTTTAAAAAAATATGTAAAAAATTTAATAATAAAAAAAATCATTTTATATATACATATATATGATACAATTATTAACATTTGATTGTTAGTTTTTATAATAATTTATTTTTAATTTTCAAATATTAAAAATAAATAAAAATTATTAAAATAAATTACTAATATATTTCTCAACTAACACCATTTCAATAAAATAAATTAGTGAATAAAACCTTGATTAGAATAAATAAATTAACCATTATAAAAATATAAAATAAATAAACTAATTATTATGTACATATTTATAAATAAATAAATACAAATAGATTAAATAAGAACATAAATCAATAACACATCTAATAATATAACGTGTAGACAAATGTACATGTAACTTAATAATAAAAAAAAAAACATTCCCAATTAATATTTAGACAAATACTGAGAAAAGTAATATTATACATAAATGGGGTCCATCACGCGAGGATCATACTTTAGCAGCTGAAAGATTGAAAACAAGTGTTGTAATATCACTGTTTATTAGAAAACAAGCCTCGCGAGCCCCTTCAGATGATAGACCTATGATCGGATCTGACGGAGATTAAACTCCAGGTAAAGTGTGACGAAGCTGCGAGTGTCTACTGATCCACTTCTGATTCATATCTGATCATATTGATCGATCATTACTCACCTGCCAGTGAAGTTTCTCTCTGCACACGCGATCTGCAGCTGTGCGTCGCTCTAACGTGTCCGACCGGAAACACAAACACACGCGGAGCGGTTCCGCTTCCGCTTCGACCAGCTCTCTGCAGCGCCCGTGCTGCCACATTATTAACACATCGTTCATTAAACATAAACCACTCCAGGCTAAAGTAGTGATGATCCGTTCCGAAGCTTCGACTCCCAAAGTGATTCACTGATTCGAAGCTCAATGGTGACGCCTGCTGGTCAAAACTGTGTAACTACAACAAAGAGCTCGGGATGAAACATGCTCAAGACTCCACGAATCTCTCAAATACATCTTTAACAGCCTCCACCTACAATCCCTGCCAGACCTGGGACTCGAACCCGACACCTTCTGGTTACAGGTCTATCCCTATATCTACATATTTACAGAAAACACCCACTAACATGCCATTCAGTGCAACAATCCTGTCCGGCATCTTTACTACAAAAATCACTGTATGACACATTAACAGACTAAAGACTTTCACACCTAATACTAATTAGATGTAATTTTACATTTTCTTACTTTGCCACTATCCTAGATTTTTACTCATTTAATACTCACTATTTTATATGCTTCCTGATTCTTTTATGTATTTTAATATGCACAAGTCAGAATAAGCATTTTCATTTTTACATAAATATTGTTACACTGAATGACAATTTACAATTTAACAAAACAGTATCTGAAACCTTAAAAGTAGACACTTTACTTACATTTAATGAGCTTTCTATGGATATAAAATGACTTTTGTGAATGTCTTGTGATGTGGACATCTTGACCTCTTTATATATTTGAAATCCCAGCGATGCCAAAACACTGATGTGAGACTGTAGTTACACGACGTATTAAGAATGAATGGATGAAGTGAATGTAATCTGTAACCTGTGTCTAAAGTAATAAACACAAGAACAAGCTGCAAAGTAGAGTTCTTTTAATGTTCCTGGACAAACAGCTGATTTCTCGCCTGTGTTTGTGGACAGCTCCTGTCCTGTTCAGCGGTCTGTGTGGAGGCTCTAGGCCGAGCTCAGTCTCTGTAGTTTGCTGTGGAAGCGTTTCTTGCTCATGTCTAACACAGTGATGCCGCTCTTCTGGAAGTCAAAGCCCAGAGCGTTGAGCTGGAGCAGGCGCTCCCGGATGGAGTCCAGGCTGAAGTCCAGGACCTTGGGCTTGCTCAGGATCTTCTGCACGGGCACGCCTCCGTCCAGCAGACAGTCCAGCTTCTCTCTGAGCAGCTGGGACGAGATGAACAGCACCAGCGAGTAGTTCAGCACCATCCTCCGGAGGTCGTCCTCGCCGCAGCCCAGCGAGCCCAGCTTCTCCCGCAGCTCCTGGAGGTTCCTCTTCAGGCTCTCGTGAGACACGTCCAGGATCTGCGCCCCGTGGCTCTGGAACAAGCCCAGCGCCTCGGCGTCGCTCAGCCCTAGCGAGCTGCACAGGAAGTCCACGTTAGCTCTGATCCGGCCGGTGCTGCGGATGAAGACGTACAGGTTCCTGGAGATGACGGTGCGGGCGAAGTGCTCCGGGTCGGTCCCGCCGAACCTCACGCACACGCTCTTCAGGAACTCCACCATGCTTCGGTTGAGCTCCACGCTGTTGGAGAAGGTCCGCGGCGCGGTGGTCAGGAGCCGGTGCAGGTCCTTCCCCGTGATCCCCAGCGACCTCAGGAAGCTGATGTTCTCCTCCAGGTTCTTGTTGTCGCTGGAGCGGAAGAAAGACTCGGGCGAGCGCAACAGGACGTCCAGCACCTCGGCGTCGCTCCTGAAGACGTTCCTCCAGAGCCTCCAGCGCTCCTCCAGGTGCTGGCAGGAGCGGGTGATGGAGCGAGGGAAGCGGGAGATGATGCTGGCCACCGCCTCCGGCTCCGCTCCTTTGCTCTTCAGGAACAGGGCCAGGCCTTGCTCGTTGGTCAGGAGCCTCCTCAAGACGCCCGGCTGACGCCTGCGGGCCGACGACAGGTCCACTCCCAGCAGGGACAGGTTCTCCAGGAGAGACTCGTTCTCAGGAGGCGGCCCCTGATTGGCCGGCTTGGAGCTGCATGGGCGGGGCGGCACAGGAAGTGATGCGCATCCTCTGACGGGCCGCAGGAAGCGTAGGATCTGCCTGTGGAACATGGCTCAGAGCATCTGTTTCGTGAGAGAAGACGTGTGTTTCTGATTAAATCAAGCAGCGACTGATGACATCAAATGATTATGTTTCAATTCAAAGATCAGGAGCTATAGCTTACATGAAAAACACTAATGCATCTTATTAAATATACTGTTTTAAATATACATTACTCACCTCCAAAATAAAAGTTTTTGTTTATGTGCGTGTATAATTATGATGCACATGCATGTATATATTTAAGAAAAACGTTATGTTTATGTATTATATATATTTATTTATAATGTGAATATAAATATACACATGTAAATATTTTCAAAATATTTATGTATACAGAACAATGTAAACAAAAACTTTTATTTTGAGTGTAATTCATCGTTTAACATCATGAAATATTTGTATGTCTAATATAAAATATAATATAAATATAGACATGTACACACACATATATATATATTTTTTTTTTTCTTTTTGTATTATATATATAATCCAGTTTGCAAAGAAAGATAAAATGATTGTATTGTTGTAAATATGGTTAAACAGTTTTCTATTTAAATGACTTGTAATGTAGTTTTTTGGGGTTTGTATATACATGTAAATATTATATCTATATATATATAGTGCATGTGTGTGTGTTCATAAATACATGATAAATATACACAGTATGCATATATATATATATATATATATATTATAAACAAAACGTTTGTTTCGGATGTGATTAATCCGAATTAATTGATTGACAGCACAAGATTTGATCAATTCTGATTCTGATGGATTCTCATGTGGCTGAAGAGAATATAAAATACAAAACATTCATTCTGTGTCTCTGAACATCATACACGTGGTTCTGACCCAGTTCTGAAGAACACGCGACACAGACAGACTCTCCTGGGGTTTATGAACGGAATGACTGACAGACTCAGTCAGGATTCAGTGTTTGTGAAGGAATCTCTCCATGTTTACCAGCCTCTCTGCCTCCTGAACAACACGAACACACGAGCAATGGTCACTTCTCATGATTATATCTGTTTATAAAGACAACAACAAAGCATTGAGGACTACATTCATTCAAAAACAGCTACTTATTTAAACATACATGATCCATAAACACTGTCGAGTGTCACTGTAAGTACAGTAAATATCCGCTTTATTCTGACCTGCGCGCGCCGCTCCTCGTGCTTCCTCGGCTGTGTTCGGCTGAGCTCGGACTGAGATCAGCGCCGCCTGCCGCTCTGGAGGAACGAGCGCGCTTCAGCTCTCAGGCAGCATTACACATTACTTTATTTAACAGTCACTTTCATTATTACTGTTGCCTTATTAACACGTCAATAACGTCCGGGTGAACCGGAAGTGCTGCCGGCTTTATTTCAGTGTATTCAATGATTTCTGATTTCTTAATCTTTCATTCTACATTAACACTCTATTCTCAGATTTGATGCTGTTGACACGATCTGGATTATTAAAAGCGCTATTAAGCTGATTGATTGATTGATTGATTGATAGATTGACAATTCTGATTTATTTTGAAACTCACAATTCCGTTTCCATCTTATAATTATTTTTTCTACAGATTCTGACTCTTCTCTGAATTCTGAATTTAGGCATAAGTCTGTTTTATTTTGTTTCTGGTCTGGAATATAGTTTATATCTCATTATTAGGCTAGTATTTTTTTTTTTTTTTTTAATAATTAAAATTGCTTTTTGTTTTTTACATATTTACATTTTTTGCATACAATTCTTGAATGGAGTTTTTGTTTTATTTGTGTTTGTTGATTGTATTTTTATTTCAGTTTTTTTCTTTTTGTTTGGATGAATGAATTGTTTTAATGATGTATTATCTCTTGGTTGTTTGCAAGTCTGAATTTTGTCCTTGTTTGTATTTAAAGGAACCGTTTAGCCCTGATGAAGGCCTATGTGCTGAAATGCGTTGACAAATTTAAATTCCTTTTTTAATTTGTCCTTGCCGTCACAAGTGTTGTTGTTTTCCATGTTTTTTTCCAGTTGCACCAGAACAATCAAACCTTATTTCATAAATGCCTTTGTTGGGAGATAAAATATCACTTTTGTTATTTTTTTCTCCCGCGGCAGAAACAAGCCTCTGACTTTAGTTCATTTATTGTTCGAAACATCCCGACCGATCAAGCAGCCTGAGTTAGCCTCGGTTTCATCGGATGATCTCATATGGAGTGATTTTAACACAATGAGCCGAGGATACCAGATGTCTGAAACACTTGAGATGGTGGAGGAGCTCAGGGTCCTTCATTCAACCATGAGCCCCTGTCTCATGCATATTTCATACAGCTCCAGATCCCTTTCATTACTGAAGCCAGCCTCGCTGTGACTGATCCTGCACCGTACTCGAATGTTTAATTAGGACACACTCTTTTATTCACACAGGTACGACAGACGGAAGAAATCACAAACAAGATCAAACTCAAGCACAATGCTTATCTTAGGAGTTTTTACTTCAGGGAAACGTAACAGGTTTAGTTATGTAGTTATGAATTCAGGGTTGATCTGGTAAAATCCTTCAGCAGCTCTAATCAGATAAATGTTTCCTGTCATGCAGCAACACTCAGCCATCAGCAACAACACATTTTATTACAAGCAGGAACAATACACATCACTGGAGTAGTTTAGTTTTACACAAAGATACTATTTCTGCCTTTTAGAATTTTTTGGGTTACTTCTTCTTCTTCCATATTTCAGCGTAGATACTACACTTTTAGAAATAAAGGTGAAGCTGTCACTGGGGCAGGACCTTTTCAAAAGGGACACTTTTGCACCTATTAAGTACTAATATGTTCCTTTAAGGTACCAAAATGAACCCTTTGTGACAGCTTTTGCACCTTTATTTCTGAGAGTGTATGATTCATTTACATACAGTGAATCTGGGAAACGACTAAACAATTTAGGAATGAGATTTAGACTCTAAATAAATGTATAACTTTTAAAAAGATTATTGCATCAATGTGACTGAGAAATAGATTAAGAAACACAATTTAAAAGCTGCATTTAAAATGACTTATTTTACAGGTACATTTTATTCTTAAATATTAAATATTGAATAATTAAATAATATAATGTGTTTATTTATGTTAATTTGAAAGTCGTGAGCTCAGCAGAGGTCTATTCTCTTCTGTTGAGTGTCGGTGAGTTAGTTTGGCGTCTCGGCAGGTGTTTGAGTTTCTGAACCTGATCCTGTGCTGCTCTCACATTAATAATTGACAGGCCAAGTGTTCAGGGCTCTGGATCTCTGAGCATCAGAACCGAACGAGTTCACAGGAGGGACCTGAAGCTCTCTCTGGCAGCGGAAAGTGAAGGATGTCCAAGAGAAGATGGGTGGAATTCAAGATCTGTCAAACCATCAGCTGCTCAGCTCCGGTCGGACGCAGAAATAGACCTCCATCCCCTGCTGCTGCTGCAGGTACATCACCTATACTCCACACACACACCTGCTCGTTCACAGGTATCTGCTCTTTAATAATGTTCTCAAAACCTTGACTGAAAACATTATTTATACATCATGCATACAATCTTTTTCTGATGCATTTTAGTTTGTCTAAGTGTTATTAACTGTTTCGAAACGTTTAGAGAACATTCAAAAGTAACATTTCCATTATGTTTGTAAAATGATAAAAGGTAACATTCATTTCAGCGAAAAACATTTTAAAAATAAAAAAGCTGGAGATTATAAAATGTTAGAGAACATAATGTTTTTAAGATAGCAAACCACTCTTAGAATATATTTTGTTAGCTGTCTTGTCTTGTTCTCAAAACATTAGCACAAACACATTATTTATACATCCTATATGGAACTTTTCTTGTTCAAAATGTTTAGAGAACATATAAAAGTTATATTTATTGTTTGCAAAATTATTAAATGTTCACATGACCAAGACATTTTTTTTTGAAAAAACATTTAAAACCTGGATTGATATAAATAACATTTTCATGGAAATGTTCACAGCATCATCTTCCTGTATTATGTGTTAAAATATTCTCAGTGCGTCACCACAGAAATGTTATTTATTTGTTTATATTAATATTTTTGCATACCTTTTATTTGAACGCGCGTCTAATGTTCTTTAAATGTTCACAGAACACTCAAAACTAACGTTTCCACAACGTTTGCCAAAGAATGTCATGGAATGTAAGCATGTTTAAAGTTCAAATAATCAACAAAAATGATTACAAAACCTGGAAGTTTTGAACGTTTAGATTCAGAAATAACGCTGTAATAACGTAAAAGCAACGTTAGCTAAACGCTCCTCCACATTTTTTAATAATATAGGATACAGATGAAGTTTAAAAGACTAACAGACCTCTTACTGTATATTTAATTCTATATTTAATGAAACTGGACCACTCTTGACGCTTTGATCTGACGATACGCGCCCTATTTATGCAAAATTCAGTTCAGTAGGATCATTAATACAGGATGACATACAAAACTTTTATAGCTAATAAACAATGTAATTATCAGTGAAGCATATCTGCATGTTGTTTACACAGCGATATTTGCGCTGTCGGGCTTTAAAGCGGCCGCGTGCGGGCGTGCGTCGTGACGTCACCGCGCCGCGATTCTCGTGTGTTTACGTGGAGAAACATGGCGGCGACGGTGACAGCACAGCCCGAGTAAAACACTGAATAAATCCCAAATATTTGCCGTGTGAGCCGAAGCGGACGCACATGTCAGCGCTCCGCGTCTAGCGCCAGGCGTGCGGCGCATTTCTGACGCGCGTCTGTCCGTGTTTAAACCGCAGGAGCCGAGGAGATGATGGAAGACGAGGAGCGACAGAGGAAACTACAGGCCGGCAAAGCCAAGGTGGGATTTACCTCATATTTACCTCATCTTTACCTGTCTGCTGACGTTCACCTCAGAATATCGCTCTCGTCTGAAATTTACCTCAGCTTGCTGCAGACTGCTGTAGTTTACCGCCCATCTGACATTCAAAACACTGCTGTCATTTACCTCACTGAGACTCACATTTACCTCATGTTTACCTCAATTCAATTCTGTCACTTACCTCCGAAAACGACTGACACTTGTTATTTTTCACTCACATTTGGCTTATATTTACCTCAAATGTAACTTAATTTTAACCCTCCTTTACCTCAGAAAGTAAGTGAGTTCTGTGATTTCACTCACGCTTGCCTTTTTATCTCATATTTACCTCTATTTTACATCACTTCTGTCATTTACCTTAAAGAATCACTCACATCTGTGATTTAACCTGCATTTGTCTCATATTTACCTCTGTTTTTTACCTCACTGTTGTAGTTTACCTCACTGAAATCTGTGATTTCATTTACATTTTATATCCTATTTATGTTTTTACCTGACATTTAGCTTATAAAATAACTGAGATATGAGTTAAATCGCATATCTAATGTAAATGTAGGTAAATATGAGGCAAATGTGAGTTAAATCTATTTTACCTCACATTTACCTCAGAAAATAACTGACATCTTTGAATTCATTCACAGTTGCCTGATATTTATCTCTGATTTATCACTGCTGTCATTTATATCAAAGACCCATTTACACCTGTGATTGAACTCACATTAGCCTCATGTTTACTTACGTTTTACCCCATATTTACCACACAAAATAATTGACTTATGCTTTAACTCACATTAGCCTCATGTTTAGCACAGACAAACTGCCATTTGTGATTTCATTCATGTTTACCTCTATTTTACCTCACTGCTGTAATTTACCTCACTGACATCTGTGATTTAAGTCACATTTGCCTCATGTACATACCTCACAGGTGTTATTTACCTCATAATATAGGCTAGTTAATTATAGAAATTATTCTTGGTTTTTGCTAACCTTTGTAACATATTTACCTTAAATCTGTAATCAATTAGGCTAGAATAAAACTTTCTGAGTTTTACCCTAAATTTACCTTCCTTTCTTCTGACATTTACCTCTATTTCACCTCACGGCTGTCAGTTACCTCTTTATATAACTGACATCTGTAATTTAACTCACATTTACCTCAAAATATATTGCGTCTCGTTTCCACATAACTAACATTTGCCTCATATTTACCTCTATTTTACCTCATGGATGTCATAATATCTGAGATTTACCCCAGATTTTCCTGACTTTTATTTACATATTTACCTTAAAATGATTTCAGTGCTGTCATTTATCTGAGGATTACCTTCCTTTCTTCTGACATTTACCTCATGATTACCTCTTTGTAAATCAGAGAGAATACTTCACATTCACTAGAGTAATACTCCGTTTATGAGTTTTTGTGTTGTTTGTTTTGAGTGTTTATGAATTGCATGCTCTTTCTGTGCCTCTCCTGTATATTAATAAATGAATACACCTGATAAATGGACAGATAAGCCCGTGTCGCTGTGTATTGGACTGCTCTTACAGGTTGTTCTGAATGGAAAGACCGTCTGAGAACATGTGGATGGGCTTGTGAGACTGGATTTTCTAGCCATTGCTTCACCGGATCTCTCCCATGCCTCACATTTCTGCGTATGAACAGATCTCTCTGCAGACTTTAGGTCACTCTAACCTGCAGGAGCATGTCGAGAGACTGACTCATGACGTTAATGAAACAATACGAGAGCTGTAGTCAAGGCTGAAGTATGCTATTTAGCACAATATTAACTGTAGCAGCTGTTTATCAGTCGGTTTGCATCATATGTGAGACTAGCCGTGCTGTTTTTTAGGTGTAGAATCGGATGTGTTTGTCAAGCAATAGTTTACTGCATCTCTATGGCCTTGGGTCTTTGTTTGTTGAGACATTGGCCTCTTTAGAGTGCAAGGATAACGGAACAGTGTTATTTTATAAATAGAGCAGAGTCTAAAAATACCCAGAGCTTGAAGGAGCGGTGAGATTATGACCCCTCTGTGCTGGAGTGCTCCCTATGAAGTGAACACATGTGAACGAGGTCACTTGGGCTGACCCATGTGTCTAATTCTTGCTGACAGGTTTACGTGATGAGCAAACAGATGGCTGTCTCACGGATGTTGTCTAAAGCTACCTGTTTGTGTCACCCTTTCAACCTAAAGATTTTATGGCGGCGAGATATTTAGAGTTTGTTTACATTCAGTGAGTGTCTATAATTGAACATTAATGAGCAACTGAAATGTGTCTCTGCATCAGTGTCTCAGTAATGGAAGTGAATGGGTGCCGTCAGAATGAGAGTCTGATAAAAACATCCATCAGTTAACATCTGGAGAAGACACAAGATCAAACTAATCCAGCATTAAAGGAATAGTTCCTGTCATCATTTACTCACCCTTGAGTAGTTCCAAATGTATGTATGAACTGTATGAAATTCTTGGTTCTGCTGAACACAAAGGAACATATTTAAAAAAAAAAGTTTGTAGGCTGTTTTGGGTCACCATTGATTTCTATAGTAGGAGAAAAAATAAACTATGGGAGTCAATGGTGACCAAAACAGCCTGGTTACAAACTTACAAAATATCTTCCTTTGTGTTTGGCAGAACAACGAAATTCATACAGGTTTAAGACTACTCAAGGGTGAGTAAATGATGACTGGATTTTCATTTTTGGGTGAACTATTCCTTTAATGCTGGATTAGTTTGATCTTGTGTCTTCTCCAGATGTTAACTGATGGACTGGAGTGCTGTGGATTATTCTGAT
>JAUCMR010000142.1:1782754-1795254 GCA_032357425.1 Enteromius argenteus | reverse complement strand
TTAGTGTCTGACCGTAAATCCCGTCCCAGCACCAGGCGAGGATTCGTTTGATCAAGATCTTCATGTTTTGAGTTCTCAAGATCTCCAGAACTCGTGTTCCTTCCCGAGGATGATTTATGCTTCAAACGAGCGTTAAACAGACAGACGTGAGCGTATTGATGAAGCAGATGTCAGTCTTAATGGGCGTCTGTGCTGCTAATCCAATCTAATTAAAGCGGAGTTGAAGGGTTTGCGGTGGAAGGTGACGGTGTTGATCAACACTCAGGCATGATTCGGCTCAGCTTCACCAAGCTCTGCCGCTTTACCGTGGGTTTTTCACTTTCACGGACTGTTTTTCTCGGTGTGTGTGAGTTTTGTGGCTCACGAGCGTGTGTTTGTGTCTGGTTTCTTCCAGCTGGCCGAGTACCGGCAGAGGAAAGCCCAATCCGATGGCCAGAAGAAGCAGAAGAAGAAGCCGGAGTCAGAGGCGGAGGAGCAGGGCGAGGAGCAGAGAGGAGATCCGAACACTGTGTTTTCTCTCTCAAAGACCCTCCGGAGCGGAGAAACCGTCACACACGACCAGACCTACACCATAGAGGTGAGGATCGCTGCCAGACACCGTCAGGTCGCCTTTAGATGACACCCTGGAGCACAAAACTAAGCAGCACAGGTGTGTTTAGAAATACACACCAATACGTTGTATTGGTCAGAATTATCCATTTCTCTTTTATGACAAAAATCATGAGGATATTAAGTAAAGATCATGTTCCATGAAGATAGTTTGTTCATTTTCTACTGTAAATATATCAAAACTTCAGTTCTGATTAGTAATATTCATTGCTAAGAACTTCATTTGGACAACTTTTTTCAATATTTCCAGATTTCCATATAATTGTAGACTGTCTCAGACAAATATTGTCCTCTCCTAACAAACCAGACATCAATGGAGAGAGGATTTATACAGTTTTCAGATGATGCATGCATCTCAGTTTAAAAGAATTATGACTGGTTTTGTGCTCCAGGGTTATTATATATTTATGTAGTGCTTTTTTAACAAATACAGACTGTCAAAGCAATATTAAATAGGAAAAATAGTGTTCAACACTACAATGGTTTTTATACAGACTTTTAGGTGATGTATTTATTGTAATCCAAATTGTTGGAAAAATAAACTTTTATATTTAAAACTTGTTAAATGCCAGATTTATTCAATTGTATATTTAAAAAAAAAAAATTAAAAAAAAAAAAAATATATATATATATATATAATATATAATCCGTATTCTGCTCTCTAGGGTTTCTGTCACAAATAAAGGCCTTAATTTAGAGCAGAAAGTCTTGGCATTTAATGTTAATAATTTAATATAATTGTTTATATAATGTAATTTAATCAGTGTTTAATTTTTTTAGCAGGTATTTAAATCAACATTTACTTTATGCATTTACTTGAGTGAATGTCAGGAAAGTTATTTTTGTTAAAACATCTCAAACATCTGTCAGCGGGGAATGAAAACTTGTTTTTTCTTTGAATTAAGTTGATTTAACAGATATTTATTTTCGTTATAATCATAAACTCACCTCATTTTGATTAATTTATCATAAAACAAGGCAAGAAATCATGACACATTGTGTTGCCTTCCCTTCCTTTGCTTGGTCTTAAAAAGCTTTTAAATTTACCTTCATAAAACCCACAGAAACCGTCTCTCTAGCTACTGTAACTATCAAGATACAGACTTTTAATGGGGTTCAAAACCCATTTCGGTTGAAATGAAGAAGTAATGAGGGAGTTTCTGTTCAGTCTGTAAACTTCAGAGTGTCCTGATTCTTATCTGAGCTGCGGTGTTCGTGTCTGAAATGCCTGTACAGTGTGATTGATTATAGTTATAGTTAGATAATGAGTCTAATGGCATTAATGTAATCACAGAGCTCCAGTGTTAATGGCGTTGTGAAGGAGCGTGGTGAATGCTGGTCGTGGGCTGGTTATGGAGATGTTGTTGTGTATGAACTGCTAGAACTAATGTTTAAAGGTGAAGCGGGTAATTTCTGCAGCTTTAGCGGCTCTGAAGGGAAACAAACAAACACAGAGGCCACGCGTTATTGAAGATAGCGATAGAAAACAAGACAGAACAATAAAGACTGTCTGCTCAGTGACACTGAGATTCTACTATTGATGAGATGCAGTCAAAGTTTCAATCATATTTTTAATTTGAGATTTTGTTTTTAAAGGTTTAGTCATTCTATTGTTTTTTTGTTTTAAATACTTTTTCTATTTTTATTTTATTATAAAATAAATAAATAAATATTAAAATTGTATAACTTTATTTCTGTTACCAGTAACATTTCTTTTTCTGTTTTTAGTGAACTATAGCAGTGAGTGATTTGTTAGATTGGTTGATAAATCATCATGTATTTAAGATTTGTTCGTTTGTGAGTCCTAAAAAACGACTCGCTGTAGATGAGTGTGTGTCTTCATCAGATCTGGAGAAGAGAAGAGTCAGTAATGGATGTGAATGGGTGCCGTCAGAATGAGAGTCCAAACAGCTGATATAAAAATCCTGCACTTCCTCCAGATGCACCTTTTCACTGGAGCAAGAGTTATGAATATTTGATTAGTTTCATCTCAACGCTGGATTAGTTTGATCTTGTGTCTTCTCCAGATGTTAACTGATGGACTGGAGTGCTGTGGATTATTCTGATGTTTTTATCAGACTCTCGTTCTGACGGCACCCATCTGCGATGACCCGAGGGGAAGCACATTTCAACATTTTAATTTTCGCCTGAACTGTGGCTTTAAAGACTACTCTCTCTATCTATGTGTAGACATATTCTGCCTGTATATTTAAACAGATTCTAGAATATTTATCTTCCCCGCTCTTTTGCCGTCGTGATAAATGTACGCGATGTGTGGATGGTTTTAAAGCCCACAGGTATGTGGAGTGTTTGCGGTTGTAGATGAGTGTGAAATTAGTGGTTGCCCAGGCAACAGACAACTGCGTTTGAGCTGGTTAAGCTCTGTGTGTGTCCTTGCAGCAGAACAGCAGCGCTGGCGTGATCTGGCTCTATTCACTCTGTGTGCTTCATCAGCAGAGGTTTCTCCGGCTGCTCTCAGTCTGTTTGTGAGAATACAGAGGGACTCGTCTGGACTGCCCCAGTGTGTTTCTGAAGAGCGGTATGACTGTGACACACGCTTGCATGTAAATCACCACGGCAAAGTTTGAAGTGCTCGTGCAACTTCCTCCTGAAGCTGTTGCCGTGGAAACGATGCTTGTGAGTGTTGCCGTGGAAACGGTGCTTGTGAGTGTGCTGAAAGCAGACAGAACACGTTATTTACAAATAAATACGAATTACAAATAAATAATACGTCATTGTATTAAAGCAGGTGTGTTAACACGAGAGATAAAAGTGACTGGTAAGAGCAGCATTGGCAATAATGTGAATTCCAGAAGATCTTTAACGACTCTTAACAAGTAATTAGCATCTCTGAGCACACAGTAGATTATCTGCAGCGATCGTCTCTAATATTAGTGAATCCCGGCTGTTGTGTGTGTTTCTGTGTGTCTGGACGGAGCTGGATGTAGGTCAGTGTAATTAGCCGTGATCCGCGGCCCGTGAACTCGTTCTGATCTGGAGACGGAGCTGAGGATCACAACGCCTTCGTTTCAGGACGCTTCTTTTGTAAAAGCGTGTCGCTCTTGATTACTGACCCACTAACACCGCAGCCTCAGAAACTAGAACAATGTAGAAATTAACTGCACACGCGACCTCATTATGCTTTCTTTTTTCAGCCCGAGAGTGAAGTGTCGACGACAGCTGAAGACTGTTCATCCGAGGTAAGATACAGAAGACTTTTTAACCATTTATTTATTTATCAGTACAAAAAGCATAATTTTTTAAGCACATTTTCTCATCCAATTATCAAGACAAAAACTATTTATGTATTTAATTATTTGTATTAAGCAGATTTTCTCAAATTATTTGTACAAAAACAATGTATTTATTTATTTAAGCACATTTTCTCCCCCAAATATCAGTACAAAAATATATATATTTATTTATTAGAGCACAATTATCAATTGATGAACATAAATAAATAAAATTAATTGATTTTATTTTATTTACTTATTTATTTTTATTAAGCATGTTTCTCCTCTGTTTTTCAATAAAAAAAAGCAGTTTTATCATATCAAAGCAGTATCATATACAATAACTATTTATTTATATATTTAATAATTGATTTATTTTTATTAAGCACATTTTCTCTTCCAATTATCTACACAAAGAATTAATGTGTTTATTTATTCTAATAATTATATATTTGTTATTTTTGTGTATTAATGTTAGTTCAGTTTTTGAAGTGTCTGTTTGTATTGACTCTTATTTCTTAATCACAAACAGAGATGAAATGAGAAGTTAATGTGATCTGTTAGCTGAGTGTGTGTGTTTTATAAAGCGTGTTTATTCCCAGGCTTAAGTCGAGTGAGTCAGAGTTTGGTTTTGTTGATGACTCAAGGGACGTAACTCTGTTTGTGAACGCTCACAAAAGAGAAATCCAGAAACCTTCACCGCTTGGTCCTCTCCAGCTCTCATGCTCAGCGCACCATGTGACCGGCTGGTTGCCAGGCAGTGAAATCTTACAAAACCTGCCTGATTTCTGACCGAAGTTTCTTATCCGTTGTTACTCTGATCAGAGATTGACAGAAAGCAGTGACTGATCACAGCCTAATCAATAACCAGATAAAGACATAACCAGATAAATCCTGGTCAAGAATGTCCAGCACACATTTAATTTCAAAACAGATCTTTTTAAAAATTTGTTTGTCAGTTCAAAGACTATTTATTTATTTCCATTAAGCACATTTTCCCCTCCAGTTCACAATGCAATCCAAGAATAATAAAAAAAGATTTCTCATTTATTTATTTTCAGTAGGCATATTTTCTGCGGTAATTTCTTAAAACGATTTATTTATAATTTTTTTTTATTTGTAAAATATAATTTTTTTGCATTGTCACATATTTTCATTATATATTTAAAGTATTTATTAAGTGCTAAATATTTATTTTAGTTTAAATAGTTTGCCTTTTTGTGTATAGATAACTGTATTTGTTGTATTGGCTTCGAAAAAAAGCATAGAATAAAAGTTAAAAGAAATAATAATAAAAGAAATAAAAAATAATTGTAAATTATATTTCATTAAATAAAATTATAAAATGATGAAATAATAATAAATAAATAAAAATGTAATGTAAGAAAAAGGTCTTATAAGATTGAGAATTGTGGAAGAATTATGAAAGAGGTCTAAAATATTCACGTTTTACTGAATTTGGAGGCTAAAAAAAGATTAATAATCATTCAATTAATGTCAACAAATTGTAACTGTCCTAAAAACTGGCTTTGTGAAAGTGATGTGCTGGAATCTGTGTATTCTGTGCCAATGGCATTGTGTTTGTGCAGATGTTCTCCTAAAAGTGCTCTCTCATGAACCGACAGGTAAATGGTTTCCACGAGAGGACGTCGTCTGTGATCGCGGTACAGTACTGTATTTGATAAAGCAGTAATCGCTCTTCTGATGCACTAACCTCACGTCTCCTCCTGCTTCACCTTCATCTCTGAGCCTCAGCTGCTTGTGAATATGCTAATGCCGTTCTGTGGCATTTTAACTGCGCTCGCTCGGTTCAGCTCATGAACAGGGGAAGACGGGGCTGCTTGGCATTTTGACGGTTGGTGGAGGGGAGCGTGTAGAAGCTGTACTTATATAAGAGCACTTTGACAAGGGACTAAAATCATCGACAGAAAGGAATAAGATTAGATTAAAGAGATCATCAGGACGTCATGTTCCCGTTTGCTACCTACACTGCACCAGTATTAATGTCTAAAAGTAAAAATCCTATGCATGTTGCATTAAAATGCATTTTTGCGTAAAAATTGCATTTTTCAAATATAGGAATAAGACTAGCATCATAGACAGGATTTATCAGTTATTTTAATATGATTTGGGTACTATTATCAAGAATTATTTTTATTTTTCTGTTGCTCACTTTAATTTTAGTTAGTTTTAGCAATTTTATTGTAAAATTCTGATATATTTTAGTATTTTATTTGTTATTTTAGTAGATCAAGTTTAACTACTAGAATAGTTTATTTTAGTATTTTTTATTTTAAAGTTAAAAAATATTGAAATTATATATGTTTTTTTAAATCTATACATATTCAGTTTTTTTAGTACAGCAAAGGTTAACTAATTACTTGATTTAAAAAAACAAAACTATTTTTCTTTTTTAAAATTTATTCTTAGACATTTAGTTGTTTTATCGGTTTTAGTAAAACACACAATTAAATAATTTTTGACCGCTACATTAAAATGCATTTTGCTGTAATAATTTTAATCAATTTCTAAAATATAGGAATAAAACTAGCATAATGGTGTCACTGTTTTATTAATATTTTCAGTTAGCTTTTATTTTTCTATTACATTTGATTTATTTATTTTTTTCTAATTTCTGTATAGATTTGTATACATTTTTATTAGTTATTTTAGCACATCCGGTTACACTAAATAAAAACAAAACATTTTGCTTTGGTAACTAGATTATAATATTTGTAATTCTAATAATTGTTAAAAATATTATAACGCATTATAATTGTTACATGAACTTTTAAATAATTAATGAAGTAGTATTTAATTAAATAATTAAAAATATATATCATTTAAATATATTTGTTATATTTATTATTTAATATTTTTATAATCACATTTTAATCAATTAAATGTTGTAATTTTTTAGCTTAGCTTTAGTGAACTATAATAACCCTGGTTTTCAGTAGGCAGCTCTCAGATTCTCCTGACCGACCTCCGTCACCGTTTCTGTGGAAAGGTCTTTATAACGAGTGCTAATGAATCTTCTTGCTCCGTCCCGATGTGTCCGGCAGGAGGAAGACCTGCAGCCGTCCGACGCGCTCACGGAGCCTCAGAGCCGTATCCAGATCATGGAGGATGAGCTGGCTGCTAAGAACATGGCCGTGGAGGAGCTGAGCCGCGAGCTGGAGGAGATCAGGGCTGCGTTCGGAGCTGAAGGAGTGCAGCAGGTACGTGAAGGACTCGTGAGTCAGGATGGATGAGTGGGCGATGGACGGATGCCCACGCATGACTCTGATCTGACCTCACTGTGATTGGGCTCTTAGCTGCTCACGTCTCTGCTTTGAACAGTACGAAGGTCTTCCTTTGACATCGACTCTGTTAGGCTTTCTGTCATGGAACTGTCTACCTCTTCATATTAGATTAGCCCCTAGATTTCTGATTTTACTTCCGCTCTAAATCATATCTGTTCTCTCAAGCTTTCAAGACCCCTTGATCATTGGTTCAGTTCTTTTGTTATTGTGGTTTTTAAATTTGATAGGCTTGTTTTATTAATCTTGTTTCTGAATTTGTATTTTATTCTGTACAGCACTTGTTGTTTTTAAATGTGCTTTACAAATAAATATTTTATTGTATGGTATTGTAAATCTGCAGGAAACTGATTTTGTTGAAATATATAGGCTATGTAGATTTATGCTGATCTTGATCTTTACTTTAATATCCTAAGGATGTTTGGCATAAAAGAAAAATGCAATACAATGTATTGTTGGCTATTGCTATATTGTTTAATTATGATTCCAACTGGCAGTAATCGAGACGTGTGTGTGTGTGTGTGTGTGTGTCACAGCTGCAGGACTTCGAGGAAGCGCTGAAACAGAGGGATGAAATCATCACGCAGCTCACTGCTAATCTGCAGCAGGCGCGAACCGAGAAAGAGGAAGTGATGAGAGAGTTTCTGGAGCTGACCGAGCAAAGCCAGAAACTCCAGATTCAGTTCCAACAGGTATCAGAGCTGCGCTACGCATCGTTAGCATTACTGTGTGATTATTACAGCAGACGAAACTAAACTTCATTATTACATCAGAACAGCTTCTAACAGGACACATCTTCAGCTATAACAATAACTGTAATGCTACCGTTATGATAGTTATAGTGATTGCTATAATAATAGCGATAACTATAGTGATTACTTTGATGGCAGTAATGAAAATTAACAACATTATAGCAGTAGTTTTATACTAATGAAAACAATAGCAGTAATGATACCTATAATAATAACTAGTGATAATGATAACTAACTATAGCCATATCTCTAATAGTAACTATAGCGGTTACTCTAGTAGTAACTATAATAGCTATAACTCTAATAACTATAGTGCTTACTCTAATAGTAACTACTCTAAAAGTTACTGTAGTAGTAACTATAGCCATAATTAAGTTACTCTAGTAATTATAGTGATAACTATAGTGGTTACTGTAGTAGTAACTATAGCGATAATCATAGCTGTTACTCTAACTATAGATATAACTATATTGATCGTTCTAATAGTAACTATAGTGATAACTAGCTGTTACTCTAATAGTAACTACTGCAGTAACTATAGTGATTACTATACTACAGCATAATTATCTAGTAACTACAGCATAACTGTAGCAATAAGTATAGTGCTAACGTTATCTTTTAATAAGTATAATGATAACTACAGTAAATATAATCTATAGTGATGACAAGTATAACGATAACTAAAATAACAGGTATTGCGATAACTATGAAAGGAACTAATGATAGCTATAAAAATATTGAAAACTATAGTGATAACTGTAACGATAATTATAGCGACAACCATAACAGTGATAAATATAACAAACTATAATGTAGTGCTATTGATAACTATAATAGCTGTAAAAATGACTATAACTGTAAAGATAATGTTATCTACTTTAGTATCCATAATGTTACCGTTTTGCTGCAGTTTTGTCGTCTTCTGCTTTAGTCAGGTGAATTAGCATAAAATACACCCACCCACATACAGTGTGAAGCAGTAATTGCCTCAAACTTTTTGACTGACGCTTTTATATCGAAAGAAATCTACAGGCATACTAATCAACATTTCTCTCGCCTCGTGCACTGTTTTTTGAGGTTGTGTTTTATTCCTCTGATCTCCTGACGCTCTGGATCTTCCCTCAGCTGCAGGCCGGTGAGATCCTGCGGAGCTCCAACATCAGCTCCACCGCTGCAGATCTGCTCCAGGCCCGTCAGCAGATCACGCTCTACCAGCAACAGCTGGACGAGAGGGACGCACAGGTCAGAGGTCACCAGGAGAAGACGCAGGAGCAGCTTTTGTTGATCACGCAGCTTGAGGAGAGGCTGAGTGAAGCCGAGAGGGTGAGTTCACTTTAAAACAAGTCAGCCCACTCAAGAGCCATCAGCCCTAGGCAGCAGTTTCCAGTCATGCAATCCAGCATCATAAGCTTTGCTCAAATCAAACCCAAAAAAATAGTGTTTCTCAAGTTGATGGTTAATGCACTGACATGTTTTCGCATTTGAGCCCTCATTAAAACAACCAAACAGACATCTTTAATTGAACTGAGTGGAAAAAAAAGACCCTTGCTGAATAATTGCAGATTCTCTGGTAATTACTCTTCCTCCGTTGCTTATTATCTAGAGAATCAAATTAGGGCCGTCGATTTAATGAGTTAATTGACTGACGATGATGTAGCCTATTATAATGCAGTTACATGCCCCAAAATTCAAGATACGAGGGCATGACCCTCTTATATTTATATCATAGTTGAGCAACATCACAGACACAGGAGTGCTGTTTTTCCCAAATATCTACACGATTGCAAATATGGTATTGATTTTATGCAACAGTTCAATAAACAAGAAGTCAGTATTATTACATTTAGACATTAATGACATATTTTGACATTAATTAACATAAACGAAAATAGTTCTAAACAAAGACCCGGGAGAACTGTTGCATGTCTCCAAGCAGTGTTTTTACTAAATTAATTCATGTTTTTTTTCATGTCAATGATTCAGTGACCTAATTATAGACATTCACTTGATTCATTTATGTACGAATCAGCTGTTTGAATGAAGTGGTTGAGTGAATGATTCAATGACTCACTTATTAATACAGTGAGTCGCTGCTGTTTTGTTTAGTTTCTCATGTAGATGATCATTGTATTTTGTAAAATCAAATTTTTTATATTTCAATATAAAGTAAGAAAATACTCCTTTTATTATCATTATTTATGCCATGTTGAATCAAAATATTACTTTCTAAGGTTGCAGTTGTCTAATATCAATTCAGTGCTTTTCTTTTCTAAATTTAACACAAAAATTTGTTTAAATGATCTTTTCGGGGGTTGATTTGCAATTCGATTTGTGTGTGTTTACATTAATCTGGCATTATAAAAGCGATGAAAAAAGAGGTGAAATCTTCTTCATGAGCATTTGAGTGTGATAAAGTGTGCTCCATCTGCTGTTAAAATATAAGCACAGAATTGATTCCAGAGAGAATTGCGATGCATCCTGAAGATCCACAAATCAATTGTGCATAGATTTATCATCGAAGCCTACTCTGCAATTAATTAGATGAAAAATTGCACTTGCTTGACAGCAATAAAAAGCTTGTTTAAACTAAAAATGTGTTTTTTTTTTTTTTTCCTGTCTTCAGGTCCGCACACAAGCTGAAGAATCGTTTGCTCACAGATTACGAGAAAAAGACTTACTGAACAAAGAGCATCAGCTTCTGATAACACAGCTTCAGAATCAGCTTCTGACGTCCAAACAGCAAGCGGAGGAAATCAACATACATCTGTCCACGAAAACTCAAGAACTAGACCACTGCGAAAAAGAGCTTTCCACGTCCCGACAGAAAGAGCGCATGTCGTCGGGAGAAATCCTGCAGCTCATGAAAACCGTGGAGGACCTCCAGCAGCGCTGCCATCAGGGAGGCCAGTCGGAGAGCGAGACGCTGCGGAGAGTCGAGGATGACTGGAGCCGACGCATGGAGCAGCTGCGAGCCGAACTGGATGAGATGTACGGCCAGCAGATCGTGCAGATGAAGCAGGAGCTTCGCACGCAACACGTGACGGAGGTGGAGTGCATCCGAGCGCAGCACGGCTCGGAGAAAGAGAAGATCGTCCAGCAGCATCAGTCAGAGCTGGAGAGGTTTAAAGGCCAGCTGTTCCAGAGCACCGGAGGCGTTAACGTGCTCAACGTCAAAGTCATCGAGCTCCAGCAGAAGCTGCAGGAGACGCAAGTGTTGCGCGAAAAGGCGGAGCAGGAGCTAACGCAGATGAGTGCAGAAAAACTCGGTCTGGCGCAGGACCTGGAGCGTTTGCGCGACGAGCTGAAAAGAGCAGAAATGCAGAGCCCAGAGAAATTGCAGCATGTTATTAGTGACCTACAGGCGCAGCTTGATTCGGCACGCAAAACCAACGTCGAACTAGAAACCAAGCACGAATCGGAAGTCACCAACTATAAGATCAAACTGGAAATGCTGGAGCGCGAAAAAGACGCGGTGCTGGACCGCATGGCCGAATCGCAGGAGTCGGAGCTGGAGCGCCTGCGAACGCAACTCTTGTTTAGCCACGAGGAGGAGCTCTCACGGCTTCGCGACGACCTTCAACGGGAGAGCCAGCTCAACGTGGAGAACTTGCGTGACGAGATGGGCGTGAGGCATCGCGAGGCTTTGCGCGATTTCGAGGACAAGCTGCGATCGGTGGAGAGCGGGAGAGTGGCGTTAGCTTCGGAGAGACTCGCGCTGCTTGATGAGATCGTTGCCCTGAAAAATGACCTGAATCGTGCGACAGAAAGCGAGGAGCTGGTTGCGCAACTGAAGGAGCTGCAGGCGGAAGTCGAGCTCTTGAGAGCGGATCGCGAAGAAAAAACCTCAACGTCAACCGAGCACGAAAACCTGCTGCAGGAAATCGACCGCCTTTCCGTGGAAAACGGAGAAATGTGCGCGCGAATGAAGGACCTGAAGGACGAGATCGAGAAGCAGAGAAACACCTTCTCCTTCGCTGAGAAGAACTTCGAGGTGAACTACCAGGAGCTGAAGGACGAGTATACGTGTCTGGTGAACGCTAAGCTAGAGCTGGAGGAGCACTTGATACGAGACGCCGCAGAGTACCAGACGAAGCTCAGAGATCTTCAGATGAGATGCGAGGAAGTTGATGGGAAGACGCTGGTGGAGAAGGACGCCTCCGAGCTGATGGAGAAGCTGGAGACGGCCGAGAATGAGAAGAAGAGCTTGACCGAGCGGCTCTCGCTGAGGGAAGATGATGTGAAACGTCTTGAAGAAGAGCTCAAGAGGACACCGATTGAGAAAGACACTTCTGAGCTGATGGAGAAGCTGGAGATGGCTGAGAACGACAATAGAAAGTTGGTGGAGAGGCTCTCGTTGATGGAAACTGACATGGAACGACTCCAAGAAGAGCTCAAGAACACACCGATTGAAAAAGATTCTACAGAACTGATGGAAAAACTGGAAATGGCTGAGAACGAGAATAGAAAGTTGATGGAGAGGCTCTCGTTGATGGAAACTGATGCGAAACAGCTCAAAGATGAGCTCAAGGACACACTGATTGGAAAAGACACTACTGAGCTGATGGAGAAGCTGGAGACATCTGAGAGCGAGAAGAAGAGCTTGA
>JAUCMR010000142.1:1755423-1782654 GCA_032357425.1 Enteromius argenteus | reverse complement strand
CAGAGAGGCTCTCGTTGATGGAAACTGACATGAAACGTCTTGAAGAAGAGCTCAAGGATGCACTGATCGGAAAAGACTCTTCTGAGCTGATGGAGAAGCTGGAGATGGCCGAGAGCGAGAAGAAGAGCTTGACAGAGAGGCTCTCGTTGATGGAAACTGACATGAAACGTCTTGAAGAAGAGCTCAAGGATGCACTGATCGGAAAAGACACTACTGAGCTGATGGAGAAGCTGGAGACGGCCGAGAGCGAGAAGCAGGTCTTGGCGGAGCGTGTCTCGCTCAGGGAAGCGGAGCTGGAGACGCTGAGGAGAGGCAGAGCTGAAGCGCTGGGATCTGGTGGGCTGAGCTCTGAAAAGAAGCATCACGCTCACATCTCATCTTCACAGGAGGAAGCTCTCGGCTCGCCCCCCCCCTCTCCGGCAGCAGAGCGAGCACACACGCGCGCACGCACACACGCGGCAGCGCGCGAGGAGCAGCTCTCGCCGTCTGACCGTCTCCCGTCGCAGGTAAGGTGTTTGTTTCACATCTGCTCTTGTGATGCAACAGTTGCTCTGCGTTTGTCTTTCAGCTGCACTCGATTCGATGCAGATGCTTTTGAAAGCTTTCTCTGGTGATGTATGCGTGCAGCACTGCAGGTGAACGCTGTGGGAGGAATTGATGTGCGTTTGAGGAACGAGAGATGGTTTCGAAACGGCCGGAGTGCAGGGCGAGAGAGATTGTGGTGGAATAGAGAGACAGTGAGAGAGAGACAGATGAGCTTTATTCTCCCGTTTCTGTGAGACTCTTTGACCTCAGCAGCTCTGAAGGAAAATGAGTGAAAATAGACAGCTTTGAAAGACCATCATTTGCACTTTAACTCTTCATTTCTCCCCCAAAACTCCATTTATGAGAGAAACTCATGCAAATGAGTAACATTTCACCCCAAAATATATATTTGTGCAAAAGTTATGTGTGTTTCTGTACCACGTTTAAAGCCCATTTAGTTTTTTTTGTTTGTTGCATGCTTGTATTATATTATATTATATTATATTATATTATTATGTTTTTTATATATAATTTTTAATGAAAATTAAGCACACTAACCCCCTAATTCTGTCTGGTTAGTTTTTTATTTTATTTTATTTTATTTTTCATTCTTAAAGTAAACCATTTCAAATGAGCAATTATACAAATTATTATGCATCTTTTTTTATTAATATAATGGAAGCACAAATGTAGAAATAATTCACAATGTAGATAATCTAACTTTAATCTAATCGTTTTCACATTACAGTCATGAGAGAGAGAGTATTACATTTATTTTTTTTATTTGTCAGTAATTAAAGTGTGGAAATTTAATTATGATGAAAAAAATGTCACCTGGCAACAAATCTTAACGGTCCTAAAAATAGGCCTAGTTGCTTTTATGAAGAAAAAACTATATTGTTATAAACAGTGAAAATTATAAATAAATAAAGTAAAAATTATAAATTATAATATATATTTTTATTATAAATAATAAAAATTAAATGTAAATTAAAAATATACAAAATGTTACTTTTTTCATAAGAAATGTTATATATTTTTTTTTACATAAAAAATATATTTTATATAATTTTTTAACTTTTTTTTTTGCAGTTTTGTGTCAGTTTTCTTACACCAGTAGTAACTTTAAACCTTTAAATCTCAGTTAAATGGTCTGATTTTATGGATCAACATCATTTCCTGGGTTGTTGTTCAGTGCAGGGGGAAGGCTCTGTTGATATGTAAATGTGTGTGTGTGATGCGCAGGTGGAGTCGGGAGACGCTCAGGCTGATGGAGACGCGGTCCGAGCCCTGCTCATGATGCAGCCGCAGGAAATGGATGGCTCTGAGCATGTAAGTGTCCTTTAGACTCTAGCTGTTCATCTTCAGCTCAGGACTTACCTGGAAACAGTTCTCACTCAGAAACTGATAGTAAGGTTCACAAATAACTGCCAAGAAATGGCAGGTAACACGCTGAACTTCACAGAATGATTTTTTTCCGGTGTAAAAATGTGTGTACATGTGCTTGAGTGTGGTTTAAGTGCTATTAGGTGAGTTGTAGTATCAGTGTAGCTCTGACATTCAGCAGAAACCTGCTATTATACCATCTGCAGATTTTCTCTGTAATTGCTGCTGGATCTCCATCTTTATCTGATGGTCATTAAAATGCTTGGTTTCTGCTGTTAACACATCAATCAGGACGGAGCCGGACCCTCTGCTCTTTGTGTCTCGTATAAAAGAGCCTCACAGTCTCATGATGTGCTCGAGTGTGTGTGTGTGAGTGTGTGTGTGTGTGTGTGAGTGTGTGAGTGTGTGAGTGTGTGTGTGAGTGTGTGTGTGTGAGTGTGTGTGTGTGTGTGCAGGGCTCATATGAATGCTTTTGTTAGATGCTTGTTTCAGATAAAGGCTCACAAGACGTCCAGCCTGAAACCTCAGTGTTATTTTAGTGTCATTGCGATGCTGTTATAAAATAATAAATATATTTTTATGATTTTAGCTTTATAGTAGTATTATAAACTAAAATACATTTTAGTATAAACAACTAAAACCTTTATAGTTTTAGATTAGAATTATAAAGTAAATACATTTTACTGTTATTTTTCCAGAAATAGTTTGAGCAACGGTACTGTCTGGTCATTGGTCAGTCAATCAGATAGTGTAGATAATCTAATTATTTTTCACCTTAATGTTATGAGAGTAAGAAGATATTTAATTATCATAAAAATAATGTCTCTGGAACAAATCATAATGGTCCAAATCAGGCCTTGCTGCTTCTATTAAAAATACTGTATTTATTTATTTAATTAAACATTTTTAATATATATTTTTAAATGTTATTTATTTTTGAAGTTGGTGGTATGATCCAGACATGTTTTTGCAGTTTTTCTTGTTTTTCAGATCATTTTCCTCCAGTTCTCTGATCCTTTATCCTTAAATAAGGGGCTAGTTTTGTAGCCTTTGGTTTGATGTGATGCTGCTCTGATTTGGGGCATGTTTCTGTTGACTGTAACTCTTTACAGTCTTCTTTAACCACAGTTGTGTGTGTGTTCAGGAGGAGTGTCGTCTGCAGCTGGAGGCTCAGCGCATCAGTCTGTCTCAGATCCACGCCGCTCAGCTCGAGCTGCTCCGAGAGAGTCTGTCTGCGCAGACGCAGACGCAGGAGATGAGCGGAGACAGCGGTCATCCCACAGGTCAGCACACACTTCAAACACTGCTTCACATCTATTATTAAGAGATCCAGCCCCATCAAAGAGACACTGACACTTACTCTGTGCTGTTAAACAGAGACTGTTCGTGTCGTGATAATTGATGAGATTAGAATAGAACGCATCCCAAAATGATTGAATGAATTCCCAAACGTTTTTGTCATCAGAAGTCCTTTAAACTAAAAAAAAGTAGAGAGTATTTTTTTTTAGCATTTATAAAATATACATTTTTAGTATTTAATATTAATCTTTAGTATTTAAAAGTATTTTTTATTTTTACACACACACACACACATATAATGTGTTTATATATATTTATGTATATATACTCTGTGTGTGTGTGTATATATGTGTATATATAAAATTTTAATAAATAAATATTTTTGTTTTGTTTTTTAAAATAAATAAATCTGGATAATCCAGTGAATTAAATATTTCAGAAATGAGTGCTGTTTTATTTATTTTTATTGTATTTAATTTTTTTTGTGAGTACTTTATTAAATTGTTTTTACATTTTTTAAAAAATATTTTTTATTATTTACTTAATAATAAACATGTTTTTTTAAATAGTAAATATCTTTTGTTGTATAATTTTGTTGTATAAAGAGTATTTTTCTAATTTATTTCTTATTTTTTATAAACCCCTTTTTATTAAATCCTGTTATAAATATAAAAATTTTTTCCTTTGTTTTTTTTTACTTTTTAATTGGATCTGGATTGCTTTAAATCAAGAGTTTTGTTACTAATAATTTATATTAATAAAACATTTTTTTTAAATTCAATTAATTATTAGTTGTTGTTTTTTTTATCAACTCACAAACCCTATTTTGGGAAGATTTCTCTATTTTCTGTCTTTATTTGGATCTGGATGGTCTCAGATTAAAATACTAGATGAATGAATCGTTGTGAATCAGAGTTTTCCTCTCTTTTGCTGGACTCGGGTGATGTTTTGTTTCGATCTCTGTCTCTCTCGATGTGTTTGTGGTGTCCTGCAGAGCTCAGGGCAGAGTTTGAGGAGCGCTCTGCTCGTCTGGAGGAGACTCAGAGGCAGGAGATGGAGCGTCTGAAGAGCTTCTATCAGCAGCAGATGGAGGAGACTCAGGAGCGCTTCACAGCCGAGATCCTGCTGCTTCAGAGAAGAGTCCAGGAGCTGACCGGAGCCCGAGACGTCTTCAGGTGCTGACCTCACTAACATCACTCCACACACACACTTCATTCACTTCACTACTGACCTCGAGTTAATTACAGTTCTTTAATGTTGTTAATAATCTCTCCTGCTTATCATTTATTTTAGTGCTGTCAAACGATTAATCGCATCCCAAAAAAGTTTTATTGATGTAATATATGGTCTATATTTATGTTATATATTTAGGAGAAATATGTTATGTATATATATTACGCATATTTATAGATAATATAAGAATGTAAATATGTACATGTAAATATATATATATTAAAAATAAATGCTGTGTGTGTGTATTATACACATATTCACACAGAAAACAGCTGTTCAGCTTAGATCATAATAATATTTCACTGATTTTACAGTATGTTTGATCAAATACAGTAAAACCAAAACAATTAAGCTAAAAATTTTAAAGCACCTAAAAAAATAAGTCAAACTTACACTGGAATCAAGCTTAAAAACATAACTATATATAAACAGATTTAATTATTTATATATATATATATAATATATATAAAATAATAAAATGTAATAGTATCTAAGTGATCTTAAAATAAAACTGCTGTGAAATGTGAATGTTTGGTCAAGTTTTTTTAATATTAACTTTAAAATCTCAGAAGGTTTCAGCTGACAGAAAAGTTTGTGAGAAACACGTTTTGTGATCTGTCTTCCTTCATTAAAGCTGTTATTGTTGCTTTAATTAAAGTCAGGTTTCTCTCAGTCGCTTCGCTGAGCATTTTAATGAAGACTCGTAACTTTTCATTTGCTGTCAGACTGACATTTACTCACCGAGCCTGAAAACACAGGACCTCTCGGCTGTAAATTCAGCCTGGTGTGTGTGAGTGTGTGAGAGACAGAGAGTGTGTGTGAGAGAGTGTGTGTGAGAGAGTGTGTGTGAGAGAGTGTGTGTGAGAGAGTGTGTGTGTGTGTGTGTGTGTGTGTGTGTGAGAGAGTGTGTGTGTGTGTGAGAGGGCGTGTGTGTGAGAGAGTGTGTTTCTCTGTGAGCTGTGCTGCCCTCTCCTGGACACTCATCACATCACCAAACACAGCTCGTTCATGATCACATCTCTCTCTCTCTTGTCTTCATTTAGCTTCTGTACATTTTCAGGCCCCTCATTATCAAAGACCGTATTCAAAGGGACTTTGTACAGTGCATTATATTAAAGGACTTCCTGCTTAATGATAAAGAATATAGAAATTAAAAAAAGTGTTTTATCTTTTAATTATGAATTTAACTAATCCTCCAGGGTTATCACTTTTTGAAAATTTAAAAAATATATATTTTTAAGCTGGCATCTCTAGAAAAATGTACATTTTTGCAAAGTAAAGAACACATGTTGTTGTTGAGAGAATGCAAATCTAATGACAGTATAGAGCTTGTGTTTGAGTTCTTTTAGTCATTTAAAGTGAGTTTTATCTTATTCTCAATCTGAGGTCTCTGGTTATGAATTAAGCGAACCTCTGATTAATTGATCAAATGTAAATCTCTTAAGATCCAATAAATGAATCCATTCGTTCTCTTAAAGCCTGTGGAGAACATTGATTTTTAGTTTATAATCACTCCTCAAAATAAGAAGTAATACTTGACTGTTTCAGAATCATCAAAGATTCATTCAGAAGTGTTCAAACCTGTATGACTCATCTCAAAATATCTTTGTTTTTGGATGGAGTATCCCTTTAAGATTTGTTGCGTTATTGTCATGACAATAAAACACATTTCACTCCCCAATTATTCATCATTCATGCAGAAATCATTTTTATTTAAGCAAAATACATATATTCATAGCATTTGATCATGAGGTATTGTTTTGATAAATCATTAATTATTATTATTATTTATTTTACATTTATTTGCTATGTAATATTACACACACAATATTTAACATACAATATTTTATTAAATAATTTTTATTTTTATTTAGAAAAAAATATATAATTTTTAAAATGTATTTATTTGTTTGTTTAGTAATTAATTATATAATTAATTTATAACAGTGCAGTGTAATGGTGTATGGAGACGTGTGACGCTGACTCTCTGGCTGTGTGTTTGTGTTTTCCCAGCATGCCGAGCGTCTGTCCTCCGCTGATGACGAGCACTGAGCGTCTTGGACGTCTTCAGGTCAGTCTCAGCTGAGTTTCTCTAAGATTCTGTGTTTTTCTGGTGTCTGCAGCCCTGCTGTGTGTGTGTGCTTAGCGGCCTGCGGCTGAGAGCTGCCCTACATCTCTCACACACACACACACACACACACAGCTCACGCACGAGTGAACGTCTCCGTCTCTGTGCTCTTCATTCACACACTCACTCCTGCACACTCTGTGGAAGATATTTGATGATAAAGTGTTTTTCACGTTACATGTTACAATTACAGTGAAAGTTTGATTTTGTGCTCTACAGGATCTCTTTGGTCACCGTGTTAATAAACAATATGCATACTTTTAATGATTTATGTTACACTTTTAAGGCGGGTGTACTAGGTGCGATTTTTGAGGTTGTACGAGCTCGCATGCGATTTGTTTGGTTATCGGAGGAAATCGTCTCTTCTCGTATGGTCGGGGCTCGTACGTGTGTGAGAAATTACGAGGCGAGCAGAGCACCTTACGAGCACTTCACAACCTCACGATCATTTTTAAACATGTCAAAAAACTTCGGGTGCTGTCGGATCGAAAGCCTGATGTGTGTGCTGTTGAACGAGCCGATTTATTGAGCAAACTGGAAACGACCAGAAGCTAAAAAAGAAAACCACAGAAGAAGAAAGATGACGTGTGCGTGGCCATACGGTCTTCAGACTGTCCGAATTCGCACCGTGTACGGCCACCTTAAGAAAAGCTAATTCATTAAATAACATGATTTCTGTATTTTTTTTTTGACTTCTAAAAGCACAATTTTTATTTAAAATAAAACTGTACAATTTGTTCACTGTAAATGTGTGTATATATATATAATTTTTTTTTAAATGCCATAAAAATATTTTATGATAATTGGCATTTTTACAAAAACTAATATACAGACAATTTAATTCTATATTTAAACATTTATTTTTATGTGTAATATATTATTAATGTAGTAACATATTATTGTTTTAATATATTAATATATACATATAATGTGGTATATAAAAATATTATTTATACATAAAAAATATTTACTGTAGCCCATTTAGTTTTTTTTTACATTTAAATATTACTTCCGTTTTAAATTATGACACAACAAATAAAAGAAATAAAGAAGAAAAAGAAAAGCATTAATTCTGGATTGAGAAAATGGAAAGAGCGATGAAAGGAGATGAATAGAGGGATGTTTGAATATAAGTGTTTAAATGGAGGTTACAAAAGAGCTTCTGAGTCTGGATCTGATTTTACTGACTGAATGAGACTCAGAGAGAAAACGAGGGTCTGATTACAGCCACAGAGAGAGACACGTGTGTGTGTGTCCATGAGAAAGAGCTCTTTCACACACACACACTCGGCTCCTCCTCCTCTCTGTCCTCTGTCTGTGTGTGTGTGTGTCCGGCTCATCTCTCTGCTGTTTCCGTCTCAGGAGGAGGATGAGGATGAGGATGAGGAGGAGAGACTGAGAGACTCGTCTCCAGAGGAAGCTCAGCTCGGAGACCTGCAGGAGGAGATCGCCAAGGTGCCTCACAGCTTCATGTTTTACGTGTTTGCTTTCCTGTGTGAGGTTTGCATGAGGTTTAAGAGGAGTGCTGTTGGGAATTGTGCAGATTCTCAGCTAGTGATGCGCTGAAATAATTTGTAACTTTATTATTATTATTATTATTTTTTAACCAGATGTTTTCATTTAGCCCAAAACCTTAACCAAAAATAATCTTTTTCAAATATTTGCATGTTTTTTATTTTTTATTTTAGTAAGAACACCTCCGTGAAATTTCTAAGTTTCTACCTAAACCATAAATCATATTCATTATTTATTTATTTTAATATTGCATGCTTTTTTTCATTTAGACTAGCAGTATGTCAGGTGGTTTTATGAGGAATGTTGCTGATAATGCACTGAAGTCAGTTTTATGGAGTAACATTTAGCTGAAAACTGAAACCAATACTGAAAATATATTTTTTAATACAAATATTAAATTGCACACAAATCAATCTGTAAAATTAGTCACTGTAAATGTTTATCTTTCAGCAACAAATTGGAGTAAAAACGTAACGATATAATGTCCATTGGTGTTTATTTGGTGCTATAACTAATAGTAAAGAGGAAGGGTTAATGAGGTTAATAGTGTCTTGAATCAATGTCTTCAGGAGTTTGATGTTTTGAATGTCTGCTGTTATGAATCTGAAACTGTGTGTGTGTTTGCTGCGTCAGGTGATCGTGCAGATGTCGGTGGAGTTTGCGCAGCAGACCGAACAGGCCCGGATCAGCAGAGAAGCTCGCGAGACCAGCACCGGCGTACAGACGGACCGCAGCGAGGATGAGGAGCACCCACCGATGAAGGTCAGGACTCATCTGAATGCTTATTAGGACTCAGAACTTGGTCATCAGTGAAATCTCAGCTTCCTTTATGAGTGTATGAGCTCTCGTGAGACTCTGATTCATTCTGCAGCTATAGAAGACAAACCTCGTGTGTGTGTGAGATCTGTAGGATGAGTGTCATTTTGTAGCATTGAAACCCTTCAGCTCACATTAACTGCATGAAAACACACACACACAGCTTTTAGCTCCAGTGTTTTTGACGAGATGGGAATGAGCGTGTTATTTAACTGATTAAAAACTCCTGTCAGATTCATTCTGATCTTTACATTCATGCACAAGATCAGAGTGAAATCAGTCACTGTGTAAGGAATGGTTCACTTGAGGGTTATTATAGTTAACTTAAAATAACACTTACTTTTACTTGCATGAAAAAATTTCTTGAAATAACACTAGTGCTGTCAAATGATTAATCACATCCAAAATAAGTGTTTGTTTACATAATAATGTGTGTGTTCTGTGAATATTTATTATGTATAAGTATATATTTTGAACATTTTTACATGTATTTATTTATATACTTATATTTTATGTTATATGTTTCATAAAAAATATATATGCATGCATTTGTATTTATATTTACATAATAAATATACACCGTCTACACACACGTATTATGTAAATATTATGTAAACTTTTATTTTGGATTTATCGTGATTAATAGTTTGACAGCACTAATAAAAACAAAACATTAAATAAATAAATTATCAATTATATTATGAAATAAATTATGAAAATATATAATATGTAATGTAATAAAATATGAATAAATATTATTTAAATAATTATATGCCAAATATATACTAATATAATTATTTTCTTTAATTTTGGTTAACCTGACGTGTTAAAAAAAAAAACAATTAAATGAAATATATATTTTTTTTAAATGACAAAAATGCAACAAAATGTCTAAAACTGACAAAATTAAATTGATTTTTTTTTTTTTAAATGAGTTTAAAATATTAATGAAACTGATACTAAAACCCATCAGGGTTAATTATTGATCGCTATATTAGTGTCCAAACCAGCTGTTTATTTGATTTATTCTACAGTTTTGTTGTCTGTCACTTTAAATGCTGGAGCTTGTTAAAGTCTGGTGGATTCTGATTGGCTGTCGTTCTCGTGAGAGCTGTGGTGTGGGCTCTCTGTATTATTATAGTCATCGTTCTCGTGTGTGTGTGAGTGGACCAATCAGCTGCTGACGTCTGATGATTGAGTTTAACACTGACTCCACAGTCTCCTGAGGAAGAGCCGAGCTTCATCACTGAACACACAACACAAGAGGAGGAGGAGTTCAGAGGAGAGAGAGATATCCCTTCAGAGACGGTCAGTGATGAGGAAGAGCAGGAACACACAGAGATCCCAGCCGATGATGATGAAGAGGACTTGAGCTCTGAGGCGCTCAGATCGTCACACACTCTTCAGCTGGAGGCGTATCAGGAGCAGAACACACTCCTGACGGCTCAGATACACACACTCAGCCAGCAGCTCCTGCAGGTGCTCGCCTCTTCCTGTGGAAGCACTTCCTGTTCCTGTCTCTCTCTCTTTGTCTCGCATGCCCAGACCATCTTCTTCCAGACTCCTTATAAAAAGTCAACATGAAATAGAAGTCTGTTTATGTCACCGTGTGTCTCCTGAAAGAACAAGTCTTCTGGGCTGTAGTGTTAACCAGCAGTCAAACAGCTAGTTAGTCATTGTTTAGGTCAGGAATTCCCAAACCCCTTCTAACTAAAGTACTAACTTGCCTCCCTGCATTTTTAAGTTAATATTTTATATATTTAACAACACATTTGCTTGTATTTAACTTTTGTTTTAGTGTTTTATTTGGATTATTATTTTTATTTTTGACTTTTTAGCATTTTAATTAATTTTTAGTAATTTTTATATTGATTAGTTTATTTTAATTTAACATTTTTATTATTTCATTAATTTGTTTTAAAGTTTATTTTAAGTCATTTGTTTTAATTGTACATTTTTTATTAAATTAACTTTTAATAACAGGTTTATTTTATTTTTATTTTAAAATTTGAACAAGTTACATTTTTATTAGTAGTAAGTTTTATTTTAATTTGGTTTTATTTTAAAATTGATTTATCTTAGTTTTACTTATTCATTTTTTTATAATTTTAATTTAAAATATTTTAATTTAAAATTTGTATTATTTAATAAATTGCACATTAGCTTTATTTTGATTTGGTTTGTTTTTAAATTATGTATTTACATTTTTTTTTTAATCATTCATTATCTTTTCATCAGCTCAAAACCCCCGTTTACTACAGTTAGTGCTGTAATTTATGCTGGTTAATGATAATATTGATGTATAAATCAGCATGAAACCACGTTCCCATGTTTAATGTCTGTCAAGTGACAGATTTCCTAAATCAAACAAGGTGATGAGGCATCAATAAAGAGCCACACTTTATCCCTCAGGACTGAACATGAAATGTTTAGCTGTAATATAATTGGTTTTGATTTCATGTTGACTTCTGAGTTCAGTCAGGCTCCGTTCCTTACGAAGTTTTTCTATATGTGTTCATGAGTTTCATCTTTGTTTGTCTGCGGTTCTTCAGATGCGATGTGCTCTGCATGCCGTTACACTGTGTGTGTGTGTGTGTGTGTGTGTGTGTGTTTCTGCTGCTGATTGTACGTGTGTGTGTGTTTGACGCAGACGGAGCTGGAGCTGCAGCAGATGAAGGAGGGAGAAGACGAGATCGAGAGACAGAGAGATGAACACCTGCTTCCCAGCATGCAAAGCAGCAGCACACAGACGGAGCAGGTAGCGTAAACAATACACTTTCAGTCCTCTGTTCACTCAAAAACAGCTTGTACAAGAGATCTGTTGCCAAATAATAATAATAAATTATTATATAAATATTAATAAATATATAAATACATACATTTAAATACATATACAAACCTTAATAAATATATGAAAATTAATTAGTTTATAAACAGTTGTGAATATGTAACCATGAATGAACAGTCATGCTCTTCCTGTCTGTGCCATCGGGTGGCGCTCTGCTCGCGGGTGCATCTGTTGCTATGGCAGCGGAGTCCAAGCTGCTGCACTGTTGTGCTGAATTTGACTGTGTGTGTGTGTGTGTAAGAGAGAGAGAGCCGCCGCGCTCAGTTTGATAAACACAGCGGACTCTGATCAAATGACGGGCTTCTTGTCTGCCGTTTCTTTCCTGCCTGTTCATAAACTCCAGACGAGAGAAGAAGAGGAGGAGGAGACAGAGGGCAGAGGTCAGGGAAGAGCCATCACATCGGACCCAGAGCTCTCGTCTGATGTCATCACAGCGGAGAGGTGAGCACTAATTACTGCTCATTAATAATTTAATTGGGCACAAACACAAGTTCTGTAAAGTCGTTAGAACTCCTAGAGAGATTAGATTTGATTTATTAAACGTTTCATTATTTTTACATTTTATTTGATTTAACATTTTTATTTATTTGTTTTGTTTTTTTATTCTTTATTTATTAGAATTCTACATTTTTCTGATTACATTTTATATGTAATAAGTGTAATTTTTTTCCACAATATTTTTATTTTATTTTGAACCGTTAGAATACAGCCTTGTACAGTCATACACACTTTCCCCAAAATCAGTAAACTAAATATTTGCTGTGTTCTTTCTAGAAGGACACATCCAACAATTCTTACAAAAAAAAAACAACCTCCAACCAAAGCCAAAAAACAAAACCAAAAAAGACAAAAACATTGAACAAAACTGTTGCTCCTGTTTTATCACCTGGTAATCGTTTCATTAAGTGTAATTTTGATTATTTTGATTATTTACTACTTTTTTTTTTTTTTAGATTTTATTTGATTGAACATTTTCATTTATTTACTACAGTAAATAAATAAATTTATTTTACTTAATGTTTTGTATTTTATTTAGTTTTGTTTTTATGATTATTTTAATTTGACTTTTTATGATGTAATAATACTCAGCAACTGTTATTTTAAATTTAAAATGATTGATTTTCATTTTATATATGCTTTAAGTTTTACTAGTTTTAGTAGGTGTTTTTACAATTTAATCATTTAGTTTCTTTAGAGAAGTTTTATTTAAATTTGTTTCAATTTTAAAATCTATATATATATTTATTTTTATTTTACACTGCTTATTTTGTATTTATTTTACATTTTTCTGATTTAATTAATTTTTTAATGTTTTATTTGGTTTTTATATTTAAATATATTTTATTTTTACATTTTTATTTAGTCCATTTTTGTTAATTATTTTGGATTATTTGTATTTTTATTCATTTTATGATTTAATACTTTGCAACTGTTATTTAGATTTTTTTTGTTTGTTTTTTCATTTGTTTTTATTTTAAATTTTCATTTTTATGACTTAAGATTTAATAAGTGTTATTTTTGTTAAATTTTACATTTGCATGAGTGAATGGATGTTTAGCTCTTCATGAACTCGAGGGGTTATTCTCACGTGTTTCTGGTCCTCTCTCTCAGGGATGTTCTGCGTAAGACGAACGCTCGTCTGCGTCTGGTGCTGATCGATGTCCTGAAGACCACGGCAGCGGCGGAGGAGACCATCGGCCGCCATGTGGAGGGCATCCTGGAGGCGTCCAGTAAGAGTCACCTGGAGGCTGGGTGTTGCTATGCAGTTGCTATGGTACCTGGATGTGGTTGCTAGGGCTGGGGCAGTACACTGATGCAGAATTGATTCTGAGATTGTCAGAATACATCATGATTCCTCTGGAATATACTCTGAGTGTGTATTTTAACAGCAGATGCCACTCTAGTCTAGTTTAATTTCTCGATTGGCATTGCATCGCCGTACCGTCCCAGCCCTAGTGGTTGCTAAGGTGTCGCTATGTGGTTGCTAGGCTACCTGGGGTGGTTGTTTGGTTGCTACCTGTCAGGTCAGACACACACTGCTCGTCTTTCTTACTCTCTGATTGGGTTTGATTTCATCTGAAATCAGCAGAGGATGTTCAACAGCGTCACGTTAAAGGGTTACTTCAACCCAAAATGAAAGTGTTGTCATTAATCACTAGAGCTGTCCTCGACTAAGGATTTCTCTGGTCGACTAGTAGTGATTAATTTTAAGCATAAGTCGATAAATTCTTTGTCTTCGTCCTATTAAGTGCTCAAGCACAGACACAAAGCTTGCCCCAGCGCTCCGGCAGAAGTGATGATTGGCAGTAATTATTAGTCGCTGTTAGCGGGCAGCCCTATGGCGAGACACTACGGTGACTCAGAGGAGACGAAATGTTGAATAAACTTGTTATTTTTGTTTTCTTTCCGTACAAAAGGTATGGTTCAGTAATAGATTTAGAGAGGTGACACTGCAGTCCGTGACGAGTTAATAACAGATGACGGGACGCTTTAATTGATGTGTGCTCCTGCAGGAACCAGTGAAGCCGCATCAGATCCTGTCCGTCCCGTTTGTCCTTCTCTGTTGACTCATTGTCTTTGCATAGAGGTGTTTTGTGTTTGCTGTGAAGGTGAGGTCATGTGACCTGTGTATGGGTGTGTTTTAAGGACAGCTGACACTGTTACAACTTTATATTAATATTAAAAACTTTTTTTATTAATGATATTTAGTATTTATTTGAATTTGAGTTTGTTTTAATCATTTTGTTGCGTGTTTTTAGTGTCATTGAGGTATTATTATGATTTTTATCATTATTTCAAATTGGTTATTAGTTTAAATTTTAATATTTTATTTCTAAATATTTATTATTATTATTATTATTATTTTTATTTTAGTTAAAGTTTAAGTATTTTGTGTTTTACAGTGTTATTGACATACTTTTTACAGTTTTTATTATTAATTCAAAAGTTTATTTATTAATATTTTTTGTAATTTATTATTTTTACAATTTTTATTATTCAAAAGTTTATTTAATTTTTTTGGTAATTTTTTTTATTATTATTTTTAATCCATTTGTATTATACACTTTATTAATAAATAATAATTATTAATATTTTTTGTAATTTTAGTTAGCTATAGTAATTTTGTATTTGTCATATGATTTTTTTATTAATATTTCGAATGGTTTTTTATTTTATTTATTATTTATAAATAATATTTATCACCACTTTTAGTAATTTTGTTGTTTTTTTAGTGTCCTCGAGATACTATTGCTTTTTTATTATTATTTTGAATCAGTTTTTTTATTTGACTTTATTTATGAATAATATTTATTATTTTAGTTTAAGTTTTAATAATGTTGTTGTATGTTTTTGTCATTTTTAGTAGGTTTTGTTTTGTTTGTTTTTTTTTACTTGTGAAAGTACTTGTGTACTTTTACATGTGTTTTTTTTATAATGGTTTAAGTTTCTGTTAATGTAATATAATAGCCATAATAACTCTATTAACCCTGATATGAAATATAGAGTATCACGCCCTGGATGTCTCGTATGGTTGAATGTGAAACGGACACTCCTGTAACTCAACACCCAAAACACAAAAGACCCCGAGTGAAACCACATCTTTATTGTGTGAGATCATCCGAGCGACTCATTCTTTGTCATTTCATCCATTCGTCTGTAGTTCATTAAGTCTTAATCTCTTATGTCTGTCCTGTGTGGTTTTCAGAAACATCAGAAGCTGGACTGGGTTAAAGCTGTGTGCTGTTGGGTTAAGATGTAAAGACTGATTTCTGTGGTTCTGGATCGGTTGTTTTGATGCGGCTCCTCTGTTGTGTCCCACTCACAGACGTGTCCTCAGAGACCTTTGTCAGCAGAGAGATTGGAGCTGATGACGGCAGCCTGTTTTCAGCCGAGACCGAGAACGATGAAGGCCTGGAGCTGTCGCTGAAGATCCAGGGGGCGGAGCTGCCTCCAGAGAGGGAGGAGCTTCTGATGAACCTCAGCACACGCCTGCAGAGCGCCGTCGAGAAGCTGCTGATCGCCATCACCGAGACCAGCTCTCAGGTACTGAAGAGTTCACAAACACAGTGCCAAGGACAGACGATTACAGTCTGTTCATCTGTCAATCCTGAAAAATAAAATGCAGCACAGTTTCCACAAAAATACTGAGCAGCACGACAGAAATATTTCTTCAGATCAGTATATTATTCTGATTTCTGAAGACTGGAGTAATGATGCTGAAAATACAGCTGAACATCACAGAAATACATTACACTTTAACACAGATTCACACAGAAAACATCTGTTTTAGATTCCAATAATATTTCATGACAATGTATGCAAACTGTGAAATAATTAAGGTATGCAATGTTTTTTAGTATCATTTGTATATATTTTTATCATTTTGTTAATATTTGTCAGCACTTAAAGTTAACGTAATGAAAAATGTAGCCTTGAACAAGCTAAAATAATAATTTTGTACATTTTAATTTAATTTAATTCTTTAATACATTTTATTTCTTTAAAATGTCGTCTTTTTTTGCTGGTTTTCAGGTAATTATTTTATTTTATTTCATGTTTTGTGTGAGAGTGGTTCAGTGCTGAGGCTGTGATGTTGAGAGTGTGTGTGTTTATGAGCTGGTGCTGGTGAGGTCAGATCAGACTCCTCAAAGGTCACATGTTCGCTGCTGTGGGCGGGGCCTTCACTTCGGTTGCCTGTAGATACGGGTGGATTTGCATAATGCTCTGGTCGCCGTGGCAGAAGTGTAGCCACGCCCCTGTGTTGATCCGTCTGCAGTAAAGCGAAACCATCTTCACCAATGGTTAATCTGAGCTTCCTGTCCGAGACACAGATCATTACTGCACACACACACACACACACACACACACACATTATCTCTCCAATAACCAATACATCCGCTATCTTATTCTTATAAACTAGGAGTTCCTTATTACTCTTTTAGTGTGCTTTAGTTTTCATTTGATTCTCACTAAAAGTTTTTCAGTGAAGTGACACCAGACTTTTTTGTGTCAGAAATAAGATGTTATGCTTGTTTCTCATCACAAATATAGCCATTTTTACTTTTCGCTTGATTCTTACAAAAAGACCAGAATTTTTGGTCAAAAAGAAACTTTTATTATTTGATTTAATTCATTTTTCTCATTATGTATGTAGGCATCTTAACTCCTGTTAAATGCTTCGTTGATTTTTATGAAAGGATTTTATTGAAGTGAGCTATTGTAGCTGACGTGGCACACGATTATGAACACAAACATCTTTATTTTGCTGCTGATTTTGTCTGCTTTTGATATATATGGTTATATTGATATTTGAAGCTCCAGATCTGAAGATTAGATGAGCTCAGATCTGGTTTGACTTGAATTCTGAGGGACTGCACACACAGCGAGGCTCTGAAAGAACAGATGATGTTCTGTGAATCCGCTGATACACTGATGGACATGGATATCTTCTCTAATCAGAGCTGTGCTTCTGAGTGAGAACAGGTTTATATCAGGCAGTGATTTGTGGCGATGATGCTTGTTTTCAAGCTCTTAATGGCTTTCTGTGAGGTAATCGTGTAATGGCTTGTTCAGGAATGAAGATTTATGTCGAGGTTTGGGTGTAGGAGGAGGAGTTAATCAATAATGTTGTTATCAGAGTCTTTGAGGAGAAAATAATTACTTAGATGCAAAGAAAACAGCACATTCCTGATTATTAATTCTCATGGTCTTGGTGGTCTTTAACCCTCATAATGCAGTCAGATCCATTTAGACCTGAAGTTTCTAAGAAATGTATAGTCCTTAGGAAGGGATTGAAACTTTGCAGGTGGTTTAAGACCCTTAAAATGCACATCATTTATTTTTGGGGGATTTTTTACAATCCTTTTATAATAGATTTAACCAGTTAAAAATATTACATTTGGTTTTTGGGTCATTTTGGATCTGGGTTTGTATGGAGTACCATTAGTGTCAAAAACTTTTGTAAAATATTTGACCTTTTCCCATATCTCTCACACTTTTGGTCTGAATTACGCTGATGTGCATATATTATATGTAATGAGCCATTGCAGCATAAAACTGACATTTTCTCTTCTGAAAAGGAAAGTTTACGCAAGTAAAGCTAACTTGTGTTGTTTGAAAACTTCTCAGAGTAATGCTCATCTTGTTTTAGATATAATAAATAAATGTTATAAATAGATGTAGGTTTCATACGTCTGGACTGTTTTTGAGCGATCATGAGTTATAAATTCAAATTCCGTTAATTCCAGTGGGATTAATACTGATAATTCTCATATTATATGTTTTTATAAATTTCATACAATGACACATTCAATTCAAATTCCTTATCAATACTGATTTTTTTTAAAATTTATAATAGTTTTATTTGGTCTAATTCATGCATAAACTGATGTATTATAGATTTTCTTCATTGTTCAGTTAATAGGAAAGGGGTAAATGTGGTACAAACATGGTAACATTCAAAACTGTGAGATTTGTTTATTTTTTCCACTTTTTTCATTCACTCATTAGTGAGAATTTGCTCATCAGATACAGTATGGTTAAAAAGTTGAACAAAATATAAGTAAAATTCAGAAAGAGCAGGAATATGAACATAGTAGAGATTCTGAATACATTATGAGGCTTAAATCATTTAGTGCTTTGTTATATAGCAGGAATCTGGTCGGACAGGCTCAGGCAGGGTGTGTGTGTGTGTGTGTGTGTTAAATCACCTGCAGGCCTTCCTGACTCCTCCTGTACTGTCGACGTATCCCACACATGTCCACAAACCAGGAAGTGTTTGCTCCGGCTCACAGACACACACAGACAGAGACAGAGAGAGTCTGCTATGGTCTGTTCTCGCTCGTTAACGAGGCCCAGCGTTTTCCCACAGGACCGTTGCCACGGAAGCATGGAATTGTTAATGAGTTTCCAGCGGGAGGGACAGTGAACAAGAGAGAGAGAGAGAGAGAGAGAGTGTGTGTTTCTGGCAACAGGTTGGAGTTGAGTTTCCTCTCATTCATCAGGGACTCTTCCACATGAGATCCGTGTGTGTTCACTTCCATAGAGACCAGCTCTCTCAGCTCAGGGATGATGGCTCTGATTAACGAGCGCTCGGCGGCGACGAGACGCATCTCCGATCTCACGCAGGACGCCTAGAGACGACATGGACTCGTACCGGACATACTGGGACTCAGCCGTCCTGCGTGACGGATGGCTGGAGAGCCAGGACATGGATATTTACGAGGTGGAGTCGCGCATCCCTCTGCCGCGACCCTTCCCTCTGAGCCAGCTGCTCCACGAGAAGAACGCCGTGGTGGTGCAGACGCAGATCTCTCACGTCAACCAGCGCCACAACGGACACCTGCTCAAAGTGGTCTCCAAGATCTCGCTGCCCACACCACCCTACACCGTAAGACCGACCTTTGGAAGGGTTTATAGGCACTCGTGTCGTTAGATAAGAGGCTCTGGAGCTGTACACGTCGACCGAGCTGTAACGAGATTCCTGGGTGTGTTTGTGTGTGTTTTGTGTTCGCACGAGATCAGGCTCCTGTCAGAGAAACTCTGGCTTTTGTTGAAGTTTTGTTTCCCATCGGTGTGTGACCGCATGAAGACGATCCAGCGCTTGTTGACATAGTGCACTTTCATCTGTGTAGCTTTAAAGCTGAACAATACTGTGTGGAGCTGTGCAAAAGTTTGCGCTCCGTATTTGTGTGAATCTGTGTTAAAGTGTAATTTATTTCTGTGATGTTCAGCTGTATTTTCAGCATCATTACTCCAGTCTTCAGTGTCACGTGATCCTTCAGAAATCATCATAATATACTGATTTACTGCTCAACACACATTTCTGATTATTATAATGTTGAAAAGTGTGGGAACTGTGATGCATTTTATTTTTCGGGATTCACAGATGAATAGGAAGTTGAGAAGAACAGCGTTTATTTGAAATAGAAAGCTTTTGTAACTTTATAAATGTCTGTACTGTCACTTTTGATCACTTTAATGCTGCCTTGATGAATGAAAGTTTCCTTTTAAAAAAATCGTACTGAGAATAATAAATGTAAAATGACAAAAATAAAGGAATTGAAAAAGCAACAAAACAAAATAAAACACTTGGTAAATATGAATAAAATCGTGAAAATGCTAAATTAAAATGGATAAATTATTTTTAAATTAAATGAATCAAAATAAAGCATTTAGTAAAAGTTAATGAAATTGTAAAAAATAAATGTTATTTTAAAATAAAGCGATCAAAAAAACACTCATAAAATAAAAAAAATAACTAAAAATGTAAACTGAACATGAATGACTTTAAAATAAAATGTATTTTCTGATGTTTATTATGATACTTTAATGTTAATTCTTTAGAGTAATTTAATAAAGCATTATTTCCTTCCTGACCCTCAGAAAGCTCAAAATCATAATGAGTTGCACAGTGAAGGCTGTCAGACTGTTATGACGCTCTGCTCGTCTGTTTATTGTTGAATATTAATGTCTTTAAAGTTTCTAGAACTCCGTAGAAGCAGATTTCTTGAACATGTGCAGATATAAATCAATAATTGTCATTGCAGTGGCTGTTCTGATCAGGTTTACACAGAAGTGTGATGAATGTCAGCTGCTGTATTAGTTGCTGTCTGTATTGAGCACGTGTGTGTGTGTGTGTGTTTCAGCTGGAGCATGCTCGGATCACACAGACGGAGCTGTTGAGGGAGAAGTTCAGACACAACGAGGAGATGGAGGAGCTCCTGCGCAGACAAGAAGAGCTCCAGGAGCGTCTGGGAGAAGAGGAGAGAGCTCGAGAACAGCTGGCCCTGGAGCTGCACAGAGCTGAAGGTGTGTGTGTGTGTTTGAGGATGTGAGGAGGATGTGCTGGGATCATGTGAGTGTGTCAAAGAGGTGGGTTGTGTTTGCTTGTGTGTAAGTGTGTTTGTGTCTGTGCATGAGTCAGTGAGTGTGTGTGTGTAAATCTATACAAAACATCAAATTGTCAAAGATTGATCTACGAGTAAAAGATGCATACCTGACTTTATAGAAGTACATAGAGACACACCACCCTACAGGCTTCTGGCTGCTGACCAAGACAGATATCCTCAGAAACTAGCACTTTGAGTTTGTATTGATCAAGCAGAATTAACACGTTTTAGGACAGATGGTAATTAGCATGGAGGGACAAACCCTTTATAGAGATCAACATAAGATCAGTGTTATGTTTTAAGATTGAGACCATTGTTCCACTCACCCTGAGACTCTCCAGATGATTCTTACGCTGTGTGTGTGTGTGTGATATAGTGAGAGAGTGTTAGTTTCGTCAGCTATTTTGAGTTTTAGTCTTGCTCTTAGTCTCATGGTAAAATGTCCTTGATAGTTTTTATTAGGGGTGGAAATCTTCAGGCGCTTCATGATCCGATCTGATTCTGGGAGTCACGATCCGATTCCAAAATAATACTTGATCTACATTTTTTGCCCATCTTTCTGTGGAGTTTCTGTGCTTTTTATTTATATTTGAAATATCTGTGTGTCAGTACTGTCATCTTAAAAATAGGGGTGTCAGTCTTGGTTTCACAATTCAGTTCAGTCACGATTATCAGCTCAGTGGCCCCTTTTCACAAATGTGACTTGGCTTAAGCTGGCAACCTCTAGCTGCTCACTGCAGAAGCTCCTGATCCGATCTGAAAACACTGACAAACAGTCTGGAGTTCAGAGATCTAAATGAACGTGTCCCTCATTCAGTCTGTGTTCTGTTGTGAGATCTGGACTGTGTTTGTGATCGCTGAATAAAAGCTCTTTACTCAACCGCTGCTGTTTTAACAGAGAAAGATTGCTTAAAATAAGCAGAACATCTGGAAGAAAGTGTATCGATGTAACTGTGAAGCTTTGATTGGGGATTGGAGCTCTTAATATCTGGCAACCGCAAGTAGTAGAGGAGTGTGGAGTGTGTGTATTAATTCACAATAATATCTTCTCTCCTTTTTTTTTAATATAAAAAAAAAAGATTGCATGTTGATATAGTCATAGTCTCATCTTCATCTCGTCTTAGTCATGGGGAAATAAGCTCGTCGCCGGAGCATTTTTCGTTATAGTCTTTAGACACTACAGTGTGAGTGTGAGTGTGAGTGAGAGAGTGTAAAACCCATTTTATATTTCAGTGTTACATCTACTCTGTAACCTGATGTGCACCGCTCCAAAAATAACAGCGCTTCAATTCTACACACACCACAAGCGCTGTGATTGGTCCCCATTTTCCCCCCCATTTTTGTTATTTTATTTTGTACCAAGTGTTTTTATTTTACGTTTGCATAATTTAATTCATTTGAGCTAGTGCCTAATTTTTATTTGTTTTTATTTTTTAAAATGGTTGGTTATGTTTTTATTTAACATTTCAAATATTTTACCATTTTATTTTGATTGCTTTCAATTTCTAATAATTAAATTTTTTCTTTTTAATGATTGTTTTATTTTACAAATATGTATTTTCTTATTTTTATTGACCACTTTTATTATTTTTCATCATTTGTATTCATTCATTTTTACCAAATGTTTTATGTTTATTGTTTTTATATTAGAATAATGTCTCTTACCTAGTTTTTGTCTCATCTTTTTAAAATCTTTTTTTTATATATGTATATAATTTACAAACCACCTCACAAAACCCAGTTTGGTAAACCCTGATCCAGAACAAGAGTGTGTGTGTTGGAGACAGTTAGTGACAGCAGTGGCTGGTACTTCAGTAAACACACACACACACACACACACACACACACACACCAATAGCTGGACATTCAGAGACTTCTCAAACAGACCAGCATTTTTCGTGTGTTGTCAGGGTTACATTTGTGTGTGTGTGTATTGCCGTAAATGTTTGAATGAGCTTTAGTTTGCTGTTTAGCACTAAACGTTTACCATAGTCATGTCACAAGACGATACAGTGGCTCTGATGAGCACTAAACACACACACACACACCCCTGAGGTCACATGCTGTGCTGATGGTGTGTGTGCAGGGAGTGTTTGCTCATCTCTTGCTGTACTAACGATCAGAGTGTGTGTGTTTACTGTAAATCAGGTGTGTTGAGTTGCTGAGGCGCAGTGTGTTTCTAATAGCCTTTAATCTGTTGAACTGAACACTTGTGTGTCTGAAGCTGTAATCTGATCTGAATGAGCTGTTCTGAGTCTCTGTGGTTTGATCGTGTCTTTCTGTCATTATTTCTCCAGCGTGTCTGGACTCGGAGGCTTGTTCTCTGTCTTCGGTCCAAATACAGTTTCTTGATGTTTGTGTGTGACCGTCACGCTCCTGCTTTCACGTGCTTTCATTAGGCTTTACAACTGATACCTTTAAATACATTTGTTTACGGTCACCCTTACAACCGTTGTGTTACGAATCTGCTTTTGTGTTAAACAAGCGTGAGATCCAGCAGAGTGGAAAGAGACTTAAAGCAGTCTTAAAGTGTTTTGTTTTCATTGATTGATTTTAAAATAATTTGCTTGCAATAAAAAATTTTTTTTACATTAATTAGCAATTTCTAAAATAATAAAGATGTAAAATATTTGTATGTTTTAATGTTTTATTTTTAAAATCTTTATTTTAATTAAATTTTACATTTTACAAAAGTTTATTATTGTATTAATTTGTCATAGTAATATTTTGGTTTGTTTTTATTAAAGAATTTACAGTAACACTTTAGAATAAGTAACACTTGTTAACTATTAACTATGAATATTCCCTAAATAAAATCCAAATTTGCTGATTATTAATATTTAGTTAAGTTTAGGTATTGGGTAGGGTTAGAGATGTAGAATAAGGCATTAATATGTTCTTAATTATCACTATAAAAATGGCTAATATTCTAGTTATATGCATGCTAATAAGCAACTAGTCGGTGTAAACGTAAAATAAAGTGTTATCAAATTGACATTTTTCATCGTTGTATTATTTGTTAGTGTTATTTTGTATTTCTAATTAATTCAGCACATTTTTATGATTTAAAATTTAAAATGTATTAAATCTTCATTATATAAAATAAATATAAATTAAATAGTTTTAAAATGATTTCATTTTAAAATTTTATTATTCAATTACATTTTTCTTTTTTTAAATAAATTTTAATTAAATTGATATTTACTTTGATTTGATTTTAAAATCATGTATTTATTATATTTTTTATTATTGTCAATGTTTAATTAGGGTTTTAATTATCATGATTTATATCTAGTAAATGTTTGATAATTTTTCTTTTAAAATAATGTGAGTGTTTTTAGAAATACGTCGTTGAAATACTGCTAAAGCAGTGAACACTATAGTGTAGACGTCAGTGCATGTTTACACGGGGAGAAATACAATTCTGCTGAAAAACATGTTCTGCTGATTTTTATGGTTAGTGATCAGAACAAACCATTAAAACTATGATGATCAGCTAAAAGTTTTAGATCAGTGAGTTCAGCTTCACACAGACGGTTTCTTGTTTGTAAGTGTTTTCAGGATCATCAGTTGTCATGCTGACTCTCTGTGTGTGTTTTGGTCGAGCTGGTACAGTGCTGTGTTTTCTGTCATGTGTGCTGTATAGAGCTCTTTTGTTAGTCACTGAAACCTCATTTTGTTTGCAAATGAGCTCAAACACGGCCAGACCTGTCATATTCATGAGCTCTTCATGTGAATGAATAACCTCTGTCCTCTGTAGAAGTGTCAGGAAATGAGTTTGAGGGGTTCAGGTCTCTCACCACAGGTTTGTTTTCCTCGTAAATATTCAGTATGACACACACGGCTCAGATGGGAGAAGAATGTGGGAGAAGGTGAGGAATGAGACGAGCAGTGACCTGGAACTGATTCAGGGCAGAAATGCTTTATGTTCAGATCCTGTTAACTAAATACAGTCTGACATGCTGAGTGTGTGTGTGTGTGTGTGTGTGTGTGTGTTTGAGTGAGTGTGTGTGAGAAGAGAGTGTGTGTGTCTGTTCTTTACATCACTCGTGCAAATGAATGAAATGTTATATTTTACATCAGCTGTCCAAAATTACATCACAAGAAAACAAACATTAACTGAAGCCTAGAAATAAAGACTTTTACTTTGCAAAAATCATTTACTCATTATTATTATTATTATTATTATTATTTATAATGTTATCATTTATGCTATTATTATTTATATTAATAATAATATAAATAACAAAGTATTGTGGATTAATATAGTTAATAATGTTGATACATATTATTTATAATATGTAATAATTAGTAGTTTTTGTTTTATTTTATTTGTTCACCTGAAAATCATTTACTCAATCTGATTTTGTTTCGAACATGTATTAATAATAATAATAATAATAATAATAGTTGTAAATAACAATGCTTTGTGCTTTATTTAGTAATATCTAATAATTATAATAATTAATTATATTAATAAATTTTAATAATAATATAAGGAGGGGTTGAGGAATATGAGGGAAAAACTCAAACAGTAATGCAGAAAAAAAAATACATATATACATGTACAAAAAATAATAACATGCTGAAAACAATGTTTTGAGCAGCGATTTGAATTCAGACGGGCTGTTGGCAAGTGACCTGGGTAGAGAGGTTCATAATTAGGGTTCATGTGTGCCCCAGGACTCACCGTGTGTGTCTCTGTGTGTGTGTGTGTATGTCTCTCTCTCTCTGTGTGTGTCAGGTCTGATCGACGGGTACACCGGTGAGCGTCTGGCTCTGGAGCAGCAGGTCCGAGAGCGCACCGAGCTGCAGCTGAGCCTGGAGCAGGAGCTGTGTGTGACCGCTAGCCGTCTCCGAGAGCTCGAGCTCGAGCGCCAGCAGTTCCAGAACGAGCGCCAGCTTCTGTCACGCCAGCAGGACGCTATGAGAGAGGGGGCGGGGCCTCGAGAGCTGCGTACGTCACATGACTCACTCGCTGCTGCCCAGAGAAACACTTGCTGCGTCCCGATCCCTCCTAAATAGTGTTCCAAAACAGAACGAGCATGTCCCAGAGCAGATTCCCAGATGGGCTGCTGATGGCTAATATTGTCCATGACACATTGCATAGTAGATGAGGATTCGATTAGAACTACAAACAAGTGCTAAAAACTACAAACATGGCGGTTATGCGGAATCGACTGACAGTTAGAGAAAGGGGATTGAGTGATAAATAATCAGTGTCTAAACTTACTTAAAAATATTTAAGTTATATTTAATCTGCAGCAACATTGTGAACTTTTATAATGATATGTTTGGTCATTAACTTTTAAATGCATCATCATGCAAACATATAGTTCTCGTCATGATGGTAGGAAATTAAATTGAACCAAAAGTGGATATTTTGTTACCTGTGATAAGATGATTACAGGGCAGTTTAAACGCTGACAGAATGAGTAACTAAGCAACAGAGCGTTTGTTAAAGACACAGTTATGACGAAGTACGTAGTTTTAGGGCTTAGTATAAGGAGGTGAATCGGGACACAGCAAATATCTGACTGACGTCTGATCAGCTGAAAGTGTTTCTGGGTAAAATCAGAGCTGCTGCAGTATGATTTACTCATGATTGAAATCTTTATACGTTGAATCAGGGCTTATTATCAAAGCCTGTCGTGCCAAAATCAGCTCCAAAATAACAAATTATATTTTGCATAAAGAGAATTTTCCCCTCAATTATTATTTTATTTTTATGACACTTAGTAGTGCTACTTCAGTATTGTTCATATACTATTGTAGTATTTTAAGAATAGTATTTGAAATACATTAAATGCTATGATAAAAAGTAATTATATACTATGATAGTATTTAATTTACCTATTCTTAAAATTTTAGTTTTAATTTAGTTTTTAATTTTTTTTTAGTTTTTGTTAATTTCAGTAAGTAACCAACCAATGTTTATCATTTAGATTTTATTCTAATTTAGCTGTTTTAACAATTTTAGTTTTTATTTAATTTTTACATTTTCTGTTTTTTTTTTTTTTTTTACAGTTTTAGGTAATTTCAGTTAGTAAACATTTTTAAAATTTTGGTTCATGTTTAACTTTTTTTTTAAAAAATTTTATTTCAATTAGTGAAAACAACTTTAAGGTGTTCAAGTTTTTATTTCTTTATTTTTTTTGAGTTTTTCTGTTTTCACTCCAAAATGTAAAAACATGCTTTGCTTTCGTTTACGCCCCGAGTTTCTCGATTTCAGCTGTTTTCAGATGCAGTGCATGACGTGCCAAACTCCTGCAGGAGAACCTGAAGATGCTTTAAACAGCAAACGCTCTCTCACACACACACACACACACTCACTCTCTCTCTCACACACAGACACACACACACACTCACTCTCTCTCTCACACACAGACACACACACACACTCACTCTCTCTCTCACACACACACACACACACACACACTCACTCTCTCTCACACACTCACTCACTCACACACATGCTCTCTCACTCTCTCTCTCACTCTCTCACACACACACACACACACACACACACATGTTGGGTTTACATGTTTTATGGGGACATTCCATAGGCGTAATGATGTTTATACTGTACA
>JAUCMR010000142.1:1698434-1711605 GCA_032357425.1 Enteromius argenteus | reverse complement strand
TATGTTCATATTTAAAAGCTGCTTGTGATGGGCTTCGGTTCATCATGTGACTTTCTCATCATCACCTGCATTTGGTGCTTATCAGTGTATTTCAAAGATACAAAACAGATTCAGTACTTTAATAAGTTGGTATATTAACATTATATCAGTTAATGAAATTACGGTATTTAACTGTAAATTTGACTTACAACCGTAAAATGTTGTTACCGTATTTTATACGGTCAAATTCCAGCAACCACAGCTGCCGTTTTTTTACTGTAAATTTTACAGGTTTTTTTTACAGTTTTACAGTTTTGTGTTATTGTTGTGGATTCATCAGTGTGTGTGTTACTCTAAAGATAAATCTGAGGGCTTCTCCTTACTCCTCTCTCCGCTGTCTCCCCATCGTCTGAAATAGTCTTTCGTTTCCTCTTCGATTATTTCGATGTGTTGTTTGAACTGTGCGATGTTCAGACCCGTCTTCAGCATTTTCTTCTGCTCCAGAAATAACTGCAATACACAAATCAAGTTTTATAACAGAGACATGTTATACACAAGCACAAAGCAGCAGTCAAGACCTGAAAACCTCATGCACTGTCACTCAAATGCTGTTTGATATCAGTGTTAAGACATTTCTAACTAGTAAGCACACTACACTCTTAAAAGTGCTTCACGATGCCATAGAAGAAGCTTTTTTGTCTAAATGGTTCCATAAAGACCCTTTAACATCTGAAGAATCCAAAAGGATGATGTCTAGGTGGGTGTTTTATGAGATTGCACTCATTTCTAGTACATTATTATATTGACTTTATACATATCTGTGTGTCTGGAGCTCAGAGTCATCAGAAGCTCAGGTGTGTTTGTAGAAATAGACAACAATACACTGTATGGGTCAGCATTACACATTTCTCTTTTATGCCAAAAATCATGAGGATATTAAGTAGAGATCATGTTCCTTAGTAAATGTCCTACTGTAAATATATCAGAACTTCATTTCTGATTAGTAATATGCATTGCTTTAAAGGAGATTTTCTCCATATTTAGATGTTTTTGCTCCCTCAGATTCCAGATTTTCTAACAGTTGTATCTCAGACAGATATTGTCCTCTCCTAACAAACCAGACATCAGTGGAGAGATGATTTATTCAGCTCTCAGGCTCACAGATAATAACTATATCCACCGTGACCTTCTCCTAACTCCTCTATCTACCTGAGGCGCTGTGAGAGTTGCGTGATCTTACAGGATTGGGCACGTCGTACGCGACACCCTTTCCGAACACCGGTGTGGTGAGGCGGGCGTAAACGTCCTCGGCGTTCAGATCTTCGTTCTTGCTGTTGAACATGAGAGCGGCCGCGTCGCTGCCCAGCAGATACGTGAAGGTCTTCCCAACCATAGTGAAGCTGACCACAGGCCCGTACTACAACAACATCATCATCATCATCATCATCATCATCTGTTCTTCTGAACGTCAAACACACAGCTGGCTGTGATGAAGCTCACCTTCTCATACGCCCACTCCAGAAACTCGATGGGACTCTTGCCGAAAGCCACGGCGTGACCCAGGAAGGGAATACTGGACGGGATGTGAGGAGGATACTTCTGAGGGAACCAGAGGAAAGGACACGGATGTTTAGAAGTGACACACACTGAGATAAATTCATCCTACTACGTTTTAGTTGGCTGTTCTTCAAATGTTTTACAACTTTTACGACGTATACTCAGCTAACACAACATAGAGTGCACTTAGATTTTTATTTTTACCTTATTTTAAAGTGTCCTTGTTAAACATGTTACATAATCTTCACTCAGTATCCTGATGATTACAGAAAATTAATAATTTGAACCCATACAATGTATTGTTGGATGTTGCTACAAATATACCTGATTAGGGTTTGGGTTACTTGTAATTATGCAGCATTTATTGTCATTATATTAGTAAGTACATGATGCATTAAGACTTTGTACATGTCCCACTGTAAATATATATATATATATAAAACAATTTTGATTAGTAATATGCATTGCTTAGAACAACTTTAAAGGTGTTTTTTTCAATATTTTGACTTTTTCTGCACCCTCAGATTCCAGACTTTCTAATAGTTTTCTTGTCCTATCCTAACAAAGTCAATAAAAAGATGATTTATTCAGCTCTCAGATGATGCATAAATCTCTAAAAACAGTCCTCTTGACAGTGACTGTACCGTCAGTGCCTGATGCTGCTGCTCTCTCACCTGGTCTCCAGGGCTGGTCTGCTGCTGTCTGAACAGGTGTTTGCTCAGGTATCCCAGGGTGAGAGTGAACACAGAAGCGGCGAGCAGTAGCGAGCTCAGGCTCATCTTCTGCACCGTGTTCTCGATCAGCTGACTGCTCACCTCCAGGATCGTCATCTTCTTTACTATAACCACTCCACAGCACGGGCCAGCAGGTGACTTTAGTGAAGCGTGCGGAAATGTGAAGAGCTTGTTCAGATGTTAGTGATGTCCCAGAGCGACTGGCATCTCTCTCATACCCTTATAGACTTTAATAGCTGCCAGTCTCCGCTCAGCCCAGGGCCCGCCCCCGCCTGATGTGAGCAGGCGGCTCATTGGTCGTCTGGGTGTGTCCATCAAGTGAGTCCATGCTCCGCGTCTGCCGTCTCGCACGCTGATTGGCTGCCGCTGCCTGAACTGATGTCTGCTTATATGATGTCACCTGCGCTTCTTCTGGGTACTGTGCTGAAGGGCACCGACTTTATTCACTTTAGTGAAGTGCGTTACGTGCTGAATACATGTCGAATATCAAAACAGGTGGAAACATCACAACTGTGTTTATCGCTGCAGTTGAATACTAATACCGCATAAATGAGCTCAAGCCATCAGCTTTAACTTACTGGATAAATTGCGTAATTTATTATTAATTTAGTCGCACTACTATTTCAAGTCAAGCAGACCTAAAGCACTGCACAAAACACGTGTCGTGTGAAATTATTACGTATAAACACGCACACATGCACACAATAATTATTTTACAGCACTAATAAGTATGTTTATTTAGGCGTTTAAACACAAATATTAAGTATTTAGAATACTTTTACATTAAAAAAAATATATTCAGCTATATATATATATATATATTGATTTTTTTTAACTCTACTTATTTAATGGTCGAAAAACGTTACAATCCTTTGCACTTTTTTTAAACTAAAATAAACCAATCGGTAACCAGTTCGGCTGTCAGAATTGTATATTATATATAAGTATCCGCTTGATCAGGTGATAATGTTTTAACACATCTCTAACTCATATCTGCAGGGGGATCGCTTCAAGACTTTTATTTTGAAACTATGTGTTTCGGTCGGAATATACGTCTTACGTCACGCCGGCGCCGGTCGACTGAGAAGCAGCGCACCAGAAACAGCACATGATTTGTGTTTATAAAGTTTAAAAAATGCCGGTGTGTAACTTCTTTCTTCAAGGGCGCTGTAGATACGGAGACAAGTGCTGGAACGAACACCCGAGAGGCGGAAGAGGAGGAGATTACAGAGGAAGCCAGCAGCCCAACAGAGGAGGTCAAACACATCACACACTTAGATAAACAAACATCATGTCTTCATGAGAAGAATAGCATCAAAGTGCTTTTTACAAAACAGTAAGCGTGATCAGTTTTGGACGGTATCATGCTGGGAAGAAGTAGTGTGCTTAATTGTATTCAATGTGCACTTCTAGTGTACTTAAACTCATTTACTTTTAAGGCCACTTAAGTGAGCTTATTACTATGTAATAATGTCCCATGAAAGTTTACTTTAAAATGTTTAAAATCATTTATTTTGATTTGTTGACGTAAATATTAGAATAATTCAAGAAATGTGTGCCTATAGAAATGTTTGTGTGTGTTTTAAAGCATTAAAATAAGTGTAAAAAATAAACACAAAGTACTCTGCTTATTTTTTTATGTGTATATATAAATACACACACATTCGGTATTTGTTTTGAAAGTATTTACATGTATAAATGCATATATAATTAATAGAATAACATAACACATTTCTTAAACATACATGTTTTTGTATTTATTTATTTATACATAATAAATATACGCCATAAACACTCATATATCACTTAAACAAAAACCTTTTAAATGCAATTAATCGTTTGACAGCACTAATTTAAATATATAATACTTACATGAACTAAAGCACTTTTAAATTGACATTTAATATGAATTTTAAATTGTATTTCTGTTTAGTTTGCTCTTTTATTGTGTGAAAATATATGAATTCCCTCAAAATGACTCTTGTGTTTTCACAGGGGAATACTATACTCTCCTTTAAATGACTATTTAAATATGGTCTGTATGACCTCCACGTGTAACGTGATTGTAGTCTTGATGAACATGATTTTGTGTGGAGTGTTGTACACTCCAGCAGCAGGGATTGACTCGTGTTGGTGCTGTTTCTCAGGGTTTGGGAACCGTGTGTGGATAAACCCGTCTCAGCGCTCTGCTGGCGATTATGTCCAGCCGTCCTCGTTCTCTCGCGGCGGGAATGACGACTGGAGCCGAGGAGGAGGAGGAGGAGCGCCACAAAACATCAAGAGCTCTGACTTCAGCTTCAGCCAGAACAGATTCTCAGCGCTGTCCTCACACACTCCCTCTGAGAACACAGAACAGAGCTCAGCTGAAGATGTGTACGTGCCGTTTCACACCGCTTTATTATCCGCTTTATAGGCCCTTCTTCATGTAGACTGCAGTATACATAAACGTCTGCATCAAAAGACATTCACAAAGGTGATTTAATGTCCATAGAAAGCACATTACAGGCAAGTGAAGTGTCTACTTTTAAAGTTTTAGATGTTTTTTGGAAGAATAAAATGTCCAGTTTGGTTGAAATGATGTTACATTGTCCTTCAGTGTAACACAATATTTATGTCAAAATTAAAGTAACATTATTCTGACTACATATTAAAATATGTAAAAGAATTAGAGAGCGTATTAAATTTGTTTTAAATTAGTAAAACATTCTTACTGACAAATATTCAAACCTGGGATAGAGGCAAACTTTAAAAGTGTAAAAATACATCTAATTAGTATTTACGGTGGTTAGTAATTAGTCTTTTAATGTGTCATACATTGATTTTTGTTGTAAATATGCCAGACAGGATTGTTCCACTGAATGTTACGTTTAAGCAGGTGTTTTCTGGAAATCAGGGGGAAATGCATCACATTTATTTGTTTGCTCAGAAAAACAAAAACACAAAACAAAAACTTTTTTATTTTTGGAGGGGAAACAACAACAATTTAAAGCAGTATTACACTTACTGTATTTATGGATAAACCCTTTTCTTCTTTGAGCCAGTTACACTTATGTTTAGTCATTTAGCAGATGCTTTTATCTTAAAGTGACTTATATATATATATACATAATAAATATACACAGTACACACACATATATATATCACATAAACTACTTGTCTTACAGTTCTGTGAACACTTTTATTTCAGGGATACAGTCCAGAAGGACATGGAGATCTGGCAGACCTCGGGGCAGTGGCCGTTTTCCTGTTATTCTGCCCTCAAAGGCCAGATCTCGGGTGAGTTTAGCGCTCAAACTAGCTGTAGTGATGACTTCAGCTGCCTTCTGTCTTTTGTCTTTAAAGCAGTTGTGCAAAGTGTGAATGTTCTCCAGAGAATCTGAGCTGAATTCCTCTGCCAGTAAATGGGGATTTTTAATCTTAGTGTTGTGAATATGTAGTGAATGTTATTTGTGTGTTTGCAGGGTTTGTGGAGGTGTCTCCTGAGGAGCTGAGGATGGAGTATTACACCGGCCGAGCGTCCGGAGATTTACAGGCTTACGTAAGACCACCACTTCATCTCTACAGCTCTACAGTGAACACAAGAGTCACAGCAGCATCTGTGCTTTTGAGGGAGCTTTTATTTGCACATATGTCATGATTTTACCTCACCAAGGGTGCATTTATCTGATCACAAATACTGTAAAAATATTAGAACTTAAAACCACTGTTGAATCTGTGTTAAAGTGTTATTTATTTCTGTGATGTTCAGCTGTATTTTCAGCATCATTACTCCAGTCTTCAGTGTCACATGATCTATGAGAAATCATTTACTGCTCAACACACATTTCTGATTATTATCAGTGTTGAACACAGTTGAGCTGGGGTATATTTTATTTTTCAGGATTCACAGATGAATAGAAAGTTCAAAAGAACAGCTTTAATTTGAAATAGAAGTCTTTGTGATGTTATTAATGTCTTCCTTGTCACTTTTGATCATTTTAATGCATCCTTGCTGAGTAAAAATATTAATTTCTTTTTTTTTTTTTAAATCCAAAACCCAAATGAGCAAGCATTGTTCTTACACTTTATCCTAAAATTATCATCAAATATTATAAAATGTATAATTTTTAAAAGTTTTTAAATTCCTTCTTTTTATTGTTGTGATTACATTTTCACGATTTATACTTCACAGTAAAATGTCATTTGTACATAAACAAACAATGCATTTATTACAGTATTTATTCATATTTGTTAACATTAATTAATAAAAATAGAATTATTCATTGATAGTAATGTTAACAAACACATGCGATTTTAATAATTCATTAGTAAATGCTGAAATTAGCAATAACTAAGATGAATAAACTCTAAGTATTGTTCATTACTGGTTCATATTAACTAATGACAACTAATGAACCTTATTGTAAAGTGTTTCTGTTTTATGTACAGCACTTAGAATTACCATTGTGTATGAAATGAGCTTTATAAATGATCTTGAAGTTATCGTGGTGTGTGTTTCAGGTGAGCTTGGTTCAGCAGCTGGTGAGTCAGTGGAGCAGCAGAGTCCAGGAGCTGAGGGTCATGAGCAGCTCCACGCGGATCAGTGTGGTAAGATCGTGCTAAGACGTCTTCACCAGCTTCTTCTGACACACAAACATAGCTGATGATCATGTGACTGATGTGTCCTCAGATCTCAGAGCTCAATAACCCCAGTTCAGCAACATCAACACAACTCTTCGGCTCCACAGCATCCGGGTTTGGAGCCTCATCCTCATCAGGCTTTGGAGCAGGAGGTTTGTTCTCTGAATGTAGTCGATCTGGATTTGTGCTGAGTGCTCTTGGACAGCTGAACAGAATATATTTCCAGCTTTGGAGAACTTATTTTAGAAGATGGATCCAGAAAAACTAATGTTTTTATTAACTGATGTTAACAAATATTAACAATAAATAAATGTAGAGAAATTAATTAATAGAGGAATACATAAAATATAGTAAAAATTAATAAAAAAAAAAACCCAATTTTATATATGTGTATATATATATATGTGTGTGTGTGTAGATTTTATAAATTTAAAAAACATATATATTTTTTTTTTTTTAAATCTGTGTGTGTGTGTGTGTATATATATATGTGTGTGTGTATGTATACACACACACACACACACACAGATTTAAAAAAGATGAAAATGTTTTAAAAGAGTAATAATCAATTTAAAATGTTTCTTTTTCTTTAAAATTTGTCTTCTATGTAAATGTTTTAATATGTAAACAAACATGAATAAATGTAGGAATATTAATGATATAGTTAGAATAAATAAAAATATTAGAAAAATACATTTAACAAACAATAGATATGGATATGTTTTTGAATTAAACTTATTAACAATTTTCGTAGCACTTTACAATAAGGTCTAATCGGTTAACATTAGTTAATACATTAACAATAGGACATACATTTGTTACAGTATTTATTTATGATGTGTATTTATATATATATATATATGTGTGTGTGTGTGTGTGTGTGTGTGTATATATATATTTATATAAAACTTGGAACATAAACATAAAAACTGATTTAAATAAGAATGAAAAGTATAATAGTATCTGAGTGAAATTAATGACATGTATTGTATGAATGACACTCTTGTAAAAGTTTTGAGATGTTCTGTTGTTTTCTCAGGGTTCGGTTCGGCCTCACAGAGCAGTAGCACGTTCAGCTTTGCCCCAGATTCCCAGCAGGCCCCTGGGTTCAGCAGCGCTGCGTTCTCTCAGGCTCCTCAGACCGCAGCCACCTTCTCATTCGCTCCTCAGACGGCAGAAAACACAGCCAGCCCCGCAGCGTTCAGCTTCAAGCAGTCTTCAGGGGGTCTGGGCACCGGCTTTAGGTCTTCGGCGGCGCCCGACAGCGCTGGTCTGGGTCAGAGCGGGGCTAGCGCTGGTCATTCTGCAGACAGTCTGTTCACGGCCCCCAGTGACCTGACCGCTGAAGAACTGAAGGAGTTCACAGCCAAACGCTTCACGCTGGGACAGATCCCTCTCAAACCACCTCCTGCTGACCTCCTCGTGGTCTAACACAGACTCTGGGGCTTCATCTTAATTCAAGATTATATATTAAACACATTTATGGACTAAGACGGTGTGTTTCTGTGTTTTAGGAGACTTTGCTGTGATACTGAGTTTATTACTATGGTACAGTGTGGCATCTGATGATAAAATCAATTATTGCAATTAAAGTAATATTAAAAAATAAAATGCTATCTATAATATATAGCATTTGAGGCATTATTGCAATCAATTAATTACTTTGCAGTCACATAAAACACCTTAGCAACCACATATGACTAGTGTTATCTTAATTTCATTGGGATATATTTTTAATAATTTGAATTAGTTTTTATTTTTAGATTTTTGTAGGGTGTGTTTGTCATTTTTATTACATGTATGTGAATATTGTTGATAATAGTGTTTCCTAAATGAATTAGAAATGTTTTTTTTCCCCATGCATGTTTTAGTTAATTAACTGATCCACATCCATGATACTAAAGTACGTGTTTGTGTGCTCATTAAAATAATATACTTATAATTAATTAATAATTAAAGATGATTTAACCACGCGGTGGATGCATTTTCCCGGGAAATCCGTCCGGACAGTTCTAAAACAGAAGCTGGAAGATGCTTCTATGATATAGTCGCTTATTATCTGAGTTTTGTTCATTTAGAAAAAAAAAACACCACGTTATATAGTGTAGCTTTAAAATCGCGTGTTTGTTTTCATCCGGGTCTTCTGGCTGTTGAGTGATTGGCGGAGACGCAGCGCGCGGAAGCGGGAAACACGAACGCACAGACGCATGTCTCGACGTGACGCGACCGAGGGCGGATTTAAATATGTTTTGGCCATTCTGCGCTCGTTATATCCGCGTGTTCAGACTCTGGAGGAGTTCGCAGACGGGCTCGTGTTCTCTGACGGACGGAAACCGGCTCTTCTTGAGGAGAAAGACGGCGCGCGGTTTCACAGACTCGCCAGAGGACTCATCATATGCACGTGCACGCCACAGCAGCAGCTCCGCGTGCCCGCGCAGGTACATCACACACCTGTTTGGATTTTGTTTTAATTCTACATCATTCAGTATAAGTTCTTGCATTTTGGATCTGGCACCATGGTGTTCTTTTAGATGTACCATGGTATTATTGTACATATATATGCATGGATTCAGTTTTTTAGGAAATATAACTATGTAACATTCAAGATGCGTCTAATATATTCTTGTTTATATAATATAAATATATAAAATCTCATCGTCTTCATTTTTTTTATATTGCCACAAAATGTAGCTATGTTATTGTCCTAATTTAGATTATTTTCTGTAAAGCTGCTTTGTTTCAGTGTGTAATATAAAGAGCGCTTACAAAAATAAATGGGCAGTTACTAATGCTTGACAGAATAAACATTGCACAGTTTTATCTCACAATTTAGATCTTTCCCCTTAAATTCTATGCCTAAACGTACAATTCTGATTTAATTAAACTGGTTAAAATAAAACAAATAAGCGTAAAGAATGCTGAATTTGTTGAATGTCTGATTTCAGCTCGGCACGCTGCCGGAGGTGTTGGCGTTCACACTAAACCACATCAAGAGGAAGAAACTGAGGAACGTGCTGGGATTCGGCTATCAGTGCAGTGATGTGGCGGCCTGTTCGGACCCCTTCCGTTTCCATGGCGACATTTCGCAGACGGCTGCCTCCATCAGCACCAGCGAGCTGTGGAGGAGGATCAACCAGCGCCTGGGAACGGAAGTCACGCGATACCTGCTGCAGGATTGCGCCGTCTTCGCCACCGTCCCGCCGTCCTGTTTGCTGCAGGTGTGCGGCGAACCTGTGTACGATCTTCTGCTGCCGCGCACCTGGTCCGGCTTCTTCCTGGACCGCAGCGCGACGCAAACATCGTCCAGCGTGACGCGGAAAACTCCTACTGCTATTGCGTGGAAGAAAGTCGCGAGAGACAATAAGAAAGTAGTTTCGAAAAAGAGAGCGAGAGAGGAGGAAATGGGTGACAAACAGGAAGCTCGTCCGGTAATAAAGAAGCGACGGCTTACGATGGACGGAAGTGATGGTTCGGTAAATGTGCGAAACCCTGAGAGTCACGGATCGCGGAGCTGGAATCCGGCCAATCAGCCTCCTCCGCGACCATCGCGCTGCTCCATCCGTGTTTTGAGCATGCTTTATGGTGGGCGGGGCTTGAAGGGCTTCCTGCTTAACAGGAAGCTGAAAGCAGGTGTGGGCGGGGCTAGACGGCTGCAGGGGGCGGATCTCGTGCGCATCATTTTCCTCCAGTCGGAGGAAAAGGTGTTTGACGGACAGGCCAAGTTTAGGAAGCTTCCCAAGCGTTTCTTCACAATGGTTCCCTTGTTTGCTCGGCTCCTGCGGCAGCACAGGAAGTGCCCGTACGGTCTCTTCTTGCGCAGGAAGTGCTCGGTGAATCCAGAGACGGAGGAGATGGAGTCGCTGCTGAAGTCACACTTATCTCCTTACAGGGTGTATCTGTTCGTGAGGGAGTGTTTGCTATACGTTGTTCCCGAGGAACTCTGGGGATCCCCGGAAAACCAGCTCCATTTCCTGTCCAACGTGAAGAACTTCCTGCGTCTTGGGAAGTTTGAGCGTCTCCCATTGGTTCAGCTGGTGTGGAAGATGAAGGTCAAGGCCTGCCATTGGCTGGGGCTCAAGAAACGTGTGTCTTTAATGACTTTATTCTCTGTTTCGTAACTTTGGTTGTGTAAAGATTGGATTTTTACAAATTATTATTATTATTTTTTTTTTTTGTATAATGCAGGATTAATATAGTTTACTAAAACCATAAAAAATCTCATTCTTAATAAACATTCAATTCATTAGTAAACACAAACTGAAATAATAAAAAAAAGCTATTAGCTAGTTGCCAAGGCAACATTTCTCATTTTTATTTACTGTATGTTGTGGTACAAAATAAACTGAATACATAAATAAAAAAATCTAATAACTATAACTAAAAATTAAATAAATAAACCGTAGCAGCATAAAAATGCAAACAAAATTAAAAAGAAAGCAGCAAATATAAAAACATCTCATTCGAAATATTAACAAAAGTTATTATAACTGACATAAAAATACATTTTATTTTATTTTGTTTTCTAAGGCAGCATTTTTCATTTTTATTTAGTTAGTGTTGAAGTTCTAAAATAGCTAAAACTGACATTAAAATGAATAAAAATGAACCTAAACCTAAAATTAAAATGAATGAATATTAAAATATTAATAAAACTATAATAATGTATCATTGATACTAATATAATACCTTACTTGAAATAAAATAAATGTTAACTGAAGTAAAAATGTAAATAAAAAATGAAACTTATTTTCAAAATAGCATAAAGTGAATAAAAAAATATACAGGTGTGTTTAAATATATAAATAACAAAGGCAAAAAACACAGCAAATGTACTAAAACTTTGACTAAAATGAAAATAAAACACAAAATAAAAAATCTAAATAATAATAATAATATCCGTGATAATAAATAACATTGGTATTACAGTATATCCATCAGATGGACTCACATATAAGGCATATTACACTATAGAAAGCTAAAATAAAACAAAAATTATGTTAACTAAAAATATATATATATATATATATATATATATATATAGCTAGCTATGGTGCTCCATCATGACTAGTTATCTTGAAGTAACTAGTCTTTCTTGCTGCAGGTCACTGCGCGAGCGAGCACCGCTACAGAGAGTGGATCTTGGGTCAGTTTTTGGGCTGGATGTTGAACGGTTACGTGATGGGTTTGGTCAAAGCTCTGTTCTACGTCACCGAGAGCATGGGACAGAAACACACGCTGCGCTTCTACAGAGGGGAAGTGTGGCTCAAACTACAGGAAATGGCCTTCAGGTGAGCAAAGCAGCACTGTCATGTGACTCGCCTCATAAACACATATTATTATTTTGTTTAAATTTATTAAATGTACTTTTATTCATCAAGGATGCATTAAATTGATCCAAAGTGACAGTTTATAACGTTACAAAAGATTTCTATGCTTTTCTTTTGAACTTTGTTCGTCTGTGAATCCTAAAAAATAAAATGTTTCACAGTTTCCACAAAAATATCAAGCAGCACAACTGTGTTCAACACTGATAATAATCAGAAATGTGTGTCGAGCAGTAAATCAGTATATTATTATGATTTCTGAAGGATCATGTGACACTGAAGACTGGAGTAATGATGCTGAAAATACAGCTGAACATCACAGAAATAAATTACACTTTAACACAGATTCACACAGAAAACAGCTGATTTACATTAGAATAATATTTCAGTTTTTACTGTTTTTGATCAAATAATCGAAGCTTGCTTGTTTCTTATTTTATGTTTAAATGGTAAAATTATTTAAAATGTTTTTGAAATGAATACGATGTGATTGTGGTCACTGACCTGGTGGTGTATTTGCAGAGCTCATCTTTCTAAGGGCCAGTGGAGGGCGCTGTCTCCGTCTCAGGCCCTAAAGTTCCCGAAGACCACAGTAACGTCCCGGATCCGGTTCATCCCGAAGATCAGCAGCATGAGACCCATCACTCGCCTCGCCGGACCCAGAGAATCACTGCAGGTGAGTCTGACAGCCTCCAGAGAAACACTTCCACATTACTCAGTCAAGTGTGTGTGTGTGTGTGCGCGCACACGTGTTTTTGTGAAAAATAAATTTGGACATAAATTTGTATAATGACATGGGTATGGTTATTACAAGGAGAAGGTGACTTTTCAGGACATTACCCCATGTCTCCACTTTTCAAAACACTTATAAATCACACAGAATGGTGTTTTTTTGAAAATCTAAAAATGTGTGTAGTTTCCTGTAAGGGGTAGGTTTAGGTGTAGGGTCAGTGTAGG
>JAUCMR010000142.1:1679543-1689795 GCA_032357425.1 Enteromius argenteus | reverse complement strand
GGAGTAATGATGCTGAAAATACAGCTGAACATCACAGAAATAAATTACACTTTAACACAGATTCACACAGAAAACAGTACTTTACTGTACTTTCAATCAAATAAATGCAGCCTCGGTGAGCAGAAGTGACTTTTCAAAAACTCCCACCAAACCTCAAGCGCTTAAAGTAGTGTACATTAGTTTTGTCTTGTTTCTTTTGGCAAACGTTTAACTCGACAGTGATGTGAGTAACTGAGACGGTGCTGTGTGAATGTCTGCTGGTGAATGATTGAGTGCAGTAACCATCAACCACAGCGGCTTGTCAATGTGTGTCAGGTTTCACACGTGTGTGAGGAGTTTACCTCTGGGTCAGAACGTGGAGTCGAACCCCTGCTTCTTCCTGAAGATGATCTGGACGATGGCTCGAGTCACCAACAGACTGATCAGACACATCAATAAAGGCACGAGCGCTGGCTCTGGTTCACATAGTGACGGGGAAAATTACTTTTAAAATTAATGCATTACAAATAACACAAGTTACGTAATCAGATTACTGTTTTTTTTTACTTACTAGTAACGCATTACTTTTTAATTTACAAGAAAATATCTGAATTACTTCTTCAAAAAAGTAACACTAGTTACTGTTTTTACATTGATTGATTGATAGCTCTTGTGTTGCCATGTTGAGAGAAATCAGGAGTAAGTAGTTCTAGAATAAATGTGAGCATGGCAGCCCCAGAGCTGTCAGTCAATACATGAGAAACTGTTTGAGAAAGTAACTGGGATATGTGCTTCTGATCCAAGAGTAATGTGTTGTGTCTCCTGCAGGTCTGGTTCTGGGTTCTCCGGATGGCGGAGGTCTTCTGCAGTATGAAGCCGTTCAGATGCTGTTCTGTTTGGCGTTTGAGGTGGTTTTCACGCGACACCGATCGCTTTACCGCAGTCTGCTTCCTCCGCTGCACAAACGTATGTTCATTTTGCTTTAGATGCTCATCTTCAGTCCCTTCTGTGCTTCAGGCCGTCGTTTGGTGTGGAAACGGTTGTATTATGGGTTCGAGAGACTGTAAGAGCGGTGTCATTCAGAATAATAATAATAGTGTTCTTTTAGTGGCATTAATATAGTATTTGTTTTATAGTATTAGTATAATTACAAATATTTTGAAGTAGTTTTTAGATTCACAGTTTTAATTTAACGTACATTTAAGTTTTCTTGTGGTATTTTATTCATTTTTATTTCACATGTTATTGCTTTTAATTTTTCTTTGCAATATGTCCAATTTTAATTTATTTAGTAATTGTAGTACTTCAAATTAAACTATTTTCCATTTGAATTTTAGCACACGTATTAGTTTAGTTGTTTATTGTGTCTAGTTTTATTAATTAATAAATTTTTTTATTTCCAGTTTGTTTTAGCCATTTTAGTCCTTCAGCTTACACTAAAACGAATATGTCCATGGAAATTATAGTTTAAGTGCTAAAAGGACTAAAACTGAAAAATAAATAAAAATAAAAAAAGGTCGAGGTTTTTGCACTAAAAAGAACATGGAAATAAAGATTATATTTTAGTTATTAGTCTTTTTGTTAATTTTATTTCAGGTTTTTGTTTTAGTAAATTTACTTCTTAAGAATAATTTGTATATTTTCATGTATTTATTATTATTTTCATTGTCATTGTTGTTTTAATTTTAGTTTATTACATTTTATATTATTTTTATTATTTATTTTTAGTTTTTTACAAGTTAAATAAAGATGAAATGTTAACTGAAAAGAAACTAGTCTAAATGTTTATATTATATTTATATTAACATTTATTTCATTATTTTAGTTTTGTTAACATACTATTAGAATTTTTATTTATTTTAATTTATTTTTAGACTTTCTTTTTCATCTTATGTGGTTTTGTAAACTTTTTTTTTTTTTTGATGTGGTTCCATTTTCGTTTTCATTTGTTTCCACTTAGTAATTTTGTTTTTCATAAAAAAATTTTTGTTAACAAAAATGTTCCTAATAGTTTTTCAGTCGTGTTTAATAGCTGTGTTCCCTCGAAAGCCCTAAGCATGCAGAAATGCACCAATCAGAGCAGCCTGTGTTACAGCACTGACAGAAATTGCGTCTTTAGAGCGTTTTACGAGCGACTGCCAGCTCATAATGGAGTCTCTTTACACTCTTTAATCACTTCATGTATTTGTCACTGTGTCTTTGACTGATTTTATGGGTATGGAGCAGAGCAGGAGAAGCGAGTGATCAGGTGTGTTCTGTGTTTGTAGGGAAGCGGCGTCTGGAGCGTGAGCTGCGCGGTATCAGACTGTCACGTGTGCATCAGGCCTCCACTCCCATAATCCCTCAGGACTTTAAACGCATCCGGACGTAGAGCGGTAAACGCTCCGCAGCAGCTGACTAAACAGATCCCAGCACCTCGTAAACACTTGATGATTGTCGTTAACCGCCTGGAGATAAGAGAGATCCTAACCACAGCGTTCAGAAGATCTGACGTTATTTCTCTTATATTTCTATCTTAATGCATCTGTCCTCTAAATAAACATTTGTTGTTTAAATAAACTAAAATCTGTTATTTCAGCACAGAATATCTCTCTGTCTGTCTAACTATCTCTCTGTCTGCCTATCTATCTATCTATCACTGTCTATCTCTATCTATCTGTCTGTCTGTCTACCAATCACTCTGTCTGTCCATCTATCTATATCTATGTCTCTCTCTCTGTCTGTCTGTCTGTCCATCCATCCATCTACAATTAGATAAAATAGTTTAGTTTTCAGCTAGCGACATCACACAAAATATTAAATATTATTACAATTTAATATTACATTTATATAAATGTTTATTTAAAATGATTAAAGTAAAAGTTGTTTAACTTGATCATGATTTTGGAGTTCAGTAATTGCAGATAATCCGAAGGTGTTCTTTCGAGTTAATGTCAGGACTCTGTGCAGGCCAGTGAAGTTCATCCACACCAGACTCTGTCGTCCATGTCTTTATGGACCTTGCTTTGTGCACTGGTTCTCAGTCATGCTGGAAGAGGAAGGGGCCAGATCCAAACTGTTCCCACAGTGTTGGGAGCATGGAATTATTCAAAATGTCTTGGTATGCTGAAGCACACCATAACCCCCCTCCACCAAACTTTACACTTGGCACAATGCAGTCAGACAAGTCCTGTTCTCCTGGCAACCGCCAAACCCAGACTTGTCTATCAGATTGATGGAGAAGCGTGATTCGTCACTCCAGAAAATGTCTCCGCTGCTCTAGAGTCCAGTGGCGGTGTGCTTTACACCACTGCATCTAACGCTTTGCATTGCCCTTGGTGATATATGGCTTGGATGCAGCTGCTCGGTCATGAAAACCCATCCCATGAAGCTCTCTGTGCACTGTTCTTGAGCTAATCTGAAGGCCACATGAAGTTTGGAGGTCTGTAGCGATTGACATCTTGCCTGCTGCTGTGGAATATGCTTAAACAAGACTCAGAAAACTGCAGATTTGTAAAAATAGCCTTTTTATTTTTATAATCTGATATTGATTAACAAACATGAGATTTTCCCAGCAGTGAATGAGCTGATGGTCAGTTCTGTCAGGACAGTTTTCACTCACATTATGACCTGTGTTTAATGCATCTGTAAATACTTGCACTGGTTATTCTGGTTACTGACTAACTAACTCTCATCTGCCAGCCAGAGAACGTGATCAGTGAGCAAAACACGGCTCGGATCAGTTTCTGTCACTGCTTTCGGTCAATGGAAATTCACTGACGTATGTAATGTGTGACCAGATGAGGAAGGTCTGCTAAAATATAATGTCAAACAATCCAGTGTCTGTCTTACAATGAGTTTGTAAAGAGTCAAATATTGATCTGAACTAGACTCTCTTCTGCTGTCAAGTCAGCATAATTTACACTTAAATGCATATGAAAATATATTAAAAGAGATTTAAAACTCAGTGTGTGTACATATATATATATATATATATATATATATTTAAATGATCTTTTGAGCAACTCACTGTTTACTCACTCACCTGCTAATTTAATGTGTAATGCATTTTGTTGTCAATACAAATAAAATAATATATTTAGTTTGTTTTTGTATATCAATATTTTGTTTACTGTGAAGTTAAAAACAAGTTTGATTTTAAAAAGTAATAAAGAAACATGACTCAAAATGAGTAAATGTTTCATGTTCATCGTGTAATTACTAATCAGTAACAAACCGTGGATTCCTCTGATTTCAAAGCTGAATTTTTAGCTACTTCATGATCCTTCACAAATCATTCTAATATTCTGATTAAAATTCTGATAATTTTGTTGAAAACAGCTGAGTAGGATTTTCTCAGGTTTCTTTGATAAATAGAAAGCTCAGATGAACAGAAATAGAAATACTTTTATACTGTCTTAAATGTCTTTATCATCACTTTTATCTATTTAAAGTATCCTTGCTAGATAAACATTAATTTCTGTAAAGATACTGAACCAAGCTTTTGAATGGTGTAGTGTGTGATGTTACAAAAGCTTTTAGTTTCGATAATCCAGTTTCAAATATTGATGATAATAATAATAATAATGATCAGAAATGTTTGTTGAGCAGTAAATCAGTATATTATTATGATTTCTGAAGATCATGTGACACTGAAGACTGGAGGAATGATGCTGAAAATACAGCTGAACATCACAGAAATACATTACACTTTAAAATAAATTAAAATAGAAGTTATTTTAAATAGTAAAAATATTTTACAATATTACAGCTTTTGCTGTATTTTATGCAGAAATAAAACAGGTAAACTGATAGGGGCAAATTATATGCTATTTTAAGAACTCTTAAAAAACTTTTTTTTTCTTTTTTTTGAGGTAAAGATATAAAGATGCAGTGAAGTTTTATTAAATTTCAGACTTCAGATTTTCTGAAGGAAATGTTGGTTTTAAATCATTATTATTTACATATATATTATTTATTATTGTATTATTCTCTGCCTTTTTTCTACTAGTTTAAGAACAAAAAAGTAATTTAAATAATGTCAAGATGCAGTGAAATCATATTTCAAAATAGAACAGATTTCAGAACAGAGTTCAGATCCTAAAAACAGTGTTTCTTCTTGAAGGAAACGTTGGATTTTAATCCTGGTTTCCAGCAGGGAATGATGGGAAGCGTCTCTAGAGCTCTTTGAAGCTCTCGGTGCTGAAGGCCTGGTTGTCGTAGGGGTTCGGGAGACCGCTGCTGGTATTCGGTCGTGTTTGTCGTCGGATCAGTCTGTAAATGGCCACGATGGGGATGGAGAGAACAGGAACAGTGCTCAGCAGAATACAGATGGCAAACACCCAGTCTGAATACGACTTCTCCTCCGACTCCGGGAATTTCTCCTGCACCGTAACCAGCACAGCATGTGTTAGCAACTTTTGAATTTGAAGATCAGGGTAAGGTTTCACTTATTTTGTCTTCTGGGAGACATTGGGGCAGTGCTAAGAAAAAAACTATATTTAGGCAGAATAAGAAAAAATGGAAACATCTCCATTATGTTCAAAAGTTTTCAAACCCCTGACTCTTAATGCACTGCACAGAGAATTTAAAACTTCTGTAATAGTTTCATTTGAGTCCCTTAGCTGTCCTCGGTGTGACCTTAAAATCATATGATCATTGTTGGAAAGGGTTCAAATACACCAAAATGAAGAAAAACCAAAGAATTTGTGGGAGTTGCAGGATTTTTCTAAAGAACAGCAGACGTTTAACTCTTCAGGACGAACAAGGAACTCATGAACAACTATCACTAAACAAAAAAACACACAGCTGTGGATCATTCAGAAAACAACACAGTATTAACAATCAACTGAATGAAAACTTTTGAACCGGATCACTTTAATAAATTCAACTATTATTTTCTCTTGTGGACTGTATGTAAAGATATTTTATACGAAATCTTATTCGGGCCAATGCTAAAAAACAATAACATGTATTTTATATTTTGGTAAAATAATTAACATTTTGCAGATTCTGGAAGAGGGAGCTAAACTTTTGTAAACCTGGTTCCGGTCTTGTGTTATACTGTGAGGATGCTGGGTGTTATTGGTTGTGTTGTGAGTGGATGTGCTTCAGACTCACGGAATCTGGGTTCCAGGCTGGATATGTGGGGTGTTTCTGGACCTGGATCACGACGTACGCCACCAGAACCACCAGGAGTAAGATGGGACTGATGCCCATCCAACACACACGCCAGAACAGGTTCGGCCGGCGGCCCGTCATGCTCTCGATATCATCCCCGAACCTGAAACACAAGCAGTCTGCTGCACGATCACTGTTTCTCTCCATGTAACATTTCTCATACTTATTCCCAGACTTCTTTCTCAGCCAGACTTAAAGATTTTTAAGTTCATATTTCGATAGTTTATCAAAAAGCTTATGTGACGTTTCACATTTTTTGTTTTGATTTAAACTTGTTTTTTTAATTATTATTTTAATTTTACATTTTTATAATTTCATTGGTTAAGTGTTTAATTTTAGTATTGATCATTTTATTTAACATTTTTATGATTTTATTGTAGTGAGTTTTGATTGTTTTTTATTTTGATTGTTTTAAAATTATCTTTTTACATTTTTAGTAATTTAGTTTCTTTTACTTTGATATTTGTTTTAATTTTATATTTTTATTGTAGTCTTTATTTTAAAAGTGTTTTATGATTTGGTTTTTTATTGAATATTTTGAGTGTTTATTTAAAAAATATGCAATATAATATAACATGTATACATTTTTAACTTCACATTGTAGAATTTGTTTTTAAAATTGTTAATTTTAATTTTACATTTATACATTGTATTTCAAGATTTATTTTAATTTAGCTTTTTTTTTTTTGGTGCTTGCTATTTTAATTTTTTTTTAATTGCATATATATTTTAAATTATTCCTTTCAATTTAACATTGTGTTTTTAACATCTCAGTGTTTTTTGTCATTGAAAATAATTTTTGATTTTAGATTTTTCGTTTGAATGTCAGCGTTTTGCTTTAATCTATTTATATTTTTAGGGTTTATTAATGATTAGCTATCTTCACAAACCCTGCTTGAAAGTTGTCTAGATGCATGTTTGCTTTGAGTGATCTTCAAATGTTTAACGGTAGCAACACTGGCTTTAATCTGTCCCATGGTGTGGTACTGAGTGAGTTTACTAACCGGTTCATCCCATAGAAGAAGACGACGCCGATGATCTCGCAGAAGGCGATGACGAGGAGCGGGACGGAGCCCACATAACTGTTGAAGATCTCCAGCCAGTAGTTGCCAGATCCCAGCGTGAAGATCAGCGCCACGAGGAAGTTCACAACACAGATCAGACCTGCAGCGAGAGCTCGTTAACAGTGTAACGTGGTACAAGTGAGTTACCTAATCAAATGACTATTTTCAAGTAATGCATTACTTTTTAATTCAGAAGGAACTGTCTGAGTTTCTCAAATAGTTTGCTTGTTAGTAACTAAGTAAGTTACTTTTTAGGCAGTAACCCAATATTGTGATGCATTAGTTTTAAGAGTATAGTGACCTGTGAAGAGCTCTTTGGGCATCCAGCGGGGCACCAGGTGCAGGTCCAGCAGTGGCGTCAGGACTCCCTCCAGATTCCCAAACATGGAGGACAGACCCAGACTGAAGAGCATGATGAAGAAGAGCACGGCCCACACCTGCGAGCCCGGCATCTCGATCACCGCCTCCGTGAACACGATGAATGCCAGCCCCGTCCCTGAAGCACTCTGGGTAAGAGACAGCCGTCAGGTTCATTTACATGTGTGTGTCGTTCGATAAATAATTCAGTTAAAGCTATTTATTTTTATTTTATTGAATCATTACTTTTTTTTGCATTTTTAATAATTTTGTTTATTTATAGTAAAATGCTAATTTAAAAAAAAAATCTAACTTTAATTTGTAATTTAGATTGTGTATTAGATTTGTATTCATTATTTTGTATGTTTTGAGCAGATGTTAGTTTGAATTTTTTTGTATTATTTGTTTGTTTTAATTTTTTTTTTAGCATTTTTATCGTTTTTTTTATTTACATTTTAATTACTTTTTATTTTATTTTATTTTATCATTTGAAAAAAAGTGGGTCCTCTCTGGCCCGTCTGCAGCTGGTGCAATATGCTGCAGCATGTCTTTTATCAGGGAGTCGCAAGTTTGAGCATATCACTCCCATTTTATACTCACTTCACTGGCTTCCTGTGCAATATAGAATTCATTTTAAAACTCTTTTGTTTGTTTTTCAATCTCTAAATGGTTCTGCCCCACTCTATATCTCTGAACTATTACACCCCTATATACCATCGCATGCTCTTAGATCAGCAGATCAGCTACTTCTCATCGTGATCGTGCATTTGCGGTGGCTGCCCCCAAGTTATGGAATGCTCTGCCTCTCTAGATTAGACAGGCCCCTTCGCTGTCTTTGTTCAAATCTCATCTCAAGACCTACCTCTTCTGCTTGGCCTTTGTCACCTGATCTGATATTTGCTAAATAGTGTATATGTATGGCTTACATGCGCAGTCTTATTTTTATTTTAAATATGTGTTATGAACTATGTGTGGGTTTCTTATTCCTATTTTACTGTTCAGCTTTTTGGTCAGCTGCTGGGTGGTTGTAAAGTGCTTTGAAAATAAATTTGAATGAATGAATGAACATCACATTACTTTTTTTTTCATTTGACCTTGTTTTTATTAATTTTTGTGCATTTTTATATTATTATAATTTTTTTTTTTTTTTTGTATTTGTATTTTTTATTTTGACATTTTAAAATGTTTCAATTAATTTGTGTCTCTGGAGCCCAGAAAGCAGTCATCAGCAGCACAGGTATATTTGTAGAAATAGTCAAAAAAAAATTATGCCAAAAATCATGTTCCATGAAGATATTTTGTAAATTTCCTACCGTAAATATATCTAAACTTCATTTTTGATTAGCAATATGCATTTTTAAAAACTTAATTTGGTCAACTTTACAGGAGATTTTCTTAATATTTCTTTTCTTTTTTTTTTGCACCCTCAGATTTCATATTTTTTAATATTTGTATCTCGGCCTAACAAATCATGCATCAATGGAAAGATTATTTATTCAGATGAAATTTGAATTTGAAATTTCCAAATAAATGACCCTTATAACTGGTTTTGTGCTCCTGGATCACATTGTATTTTGTTTATGTAATTAAACACTATTATACATTTTTTTTATCAAAATATTATTTATTTTAACTCTCCTTTATGTGCATTAAATTGCTTAAAAGTGGCAGTAAAGACAATTATAATGATAAATAAAATTAGATTAAATCAAATGTATCACAGTTTCCTATTCAGAAGGGGTTTACACATCAGATAAGTAATCATAAATGTCTAGAAATTAAATGTAAGCTGCTTTATGGGTCAGATAAAAGCTCAGTTGACATTCAAACACACATAGCCTGCTGTTTTTCCAATTCTGTTGTTTATGGTTTATCAAGAGATTGTTTACCTGGCCCAGAAAGGTCTGCAGGTCACATTGTTTGAGGTTCAGACTGTAAACTTTGTCCGGATCGGTTGTGTTCAGATGCGTTAACCAGCTCTCATAGTTATCGTTCGTGATGTTTTTTTCGGCGACGTCAAAAGCGTTTGTCAGATCCAGGATGTTACTGCAGCAGAATAAAACAGTGTTAAAATCCTATCAGTATAGTACCTGTGTGTTTGTGCACAATAAAGGCACAGGCTGAGTTTGCTGTGTTTCACCTGTTGATGCAGGAGTTGTAGTTGCTTGTGGCTTTGAAGCCCAGGATGGCGAAGATAGGAATGGAAGCGTAGAGAGACGTGGCGCTGTTAATGATCCCGACGACCAGAGTGTCCCGCTCACAGTCATTGCTGGAGGAAACACACACACTTACATAAACACACTGGAAGAATTTGCTTTTGCCTTTATATACCACTACAATGCATCTGAAATATAATAACCAAGATGAAATTGAAGTGCAGACTATAAGCTTTAATTCAATGGTTTGAATAAGTGAAATGCAGGAACCCTAACCCAGGAAATTAAAAACCTTCAAAAACTCCTGGGTTGCTTTTGCTGTATGTTTTGGGTCATTTGGGTCCTTTTTTATTGTGAAGCGAACTTTGTTGTATTTGACTGAATCTGGACAGCAATATCCCTGTACACTTCAAAATTGATCCGGCTGCTTCAGTCTTCTGTCTAATCATCACTGAACAAGTCTGTCTCATCATCACTAAACACTTCTGTCTCATCATCACTAAACACTTTCGTCTTCTGTCTCATCATCACTAAACA
>JAUCMR010000142.1:1666692-1679443 GCA_032357425.1 Enteromius argenteus | reverse complement strand
GTCTCATCATCACTAAACACTTCTGTCTCATCATCACTAAACACTTTCGTCTTCTGTCTCATCATCACTAAACACTTTCGTCTTCTGTCTCATCATCACTGAAAACTTCTGTCTCATCGTCACTAAACACTTCCGTCTCATCATCACTAAACACTTTCGTCTTCTGAATGTTTTTCTTTGGCTATTTTTGTTGTTTTTTAGATGTTTCCAGCTTGTGGTGAAGCCTCTGTATTTGCTAAAATAAAATAAAATAAACTCTGGTGAAGTTTTCTCATGACTGTAGATATATCTCCTGGAGAGTGGTCTTCTTTTGGATGGATATTGTTAAAGGTTTTTTTTTTCTCTCTTTTACCATGGAGAGGATTCTCTGATCATCACCTCTCTGCATGTCCAGGCCTTTTTAAATTTTTTGCTCACAATATACCGTTTGATTTAAAATTAACAAAGGAATTAACTCTTCTTAAAAACAAGATGCTCTTAATTAGAAATATTTAATATAGTTTTCTGTCTCTGTGAACATTTTAAATATGATTGTGTATATACTCTTTTTGTTTTTATATATATATATAAAAGATATATATAATATAATATATATATATATATATATATATGTATTGTGTGGATTTTTTTTTTTATTTTGATGTCTCTGTGAACTAAACTATAATTGATATTTTGTTGCTGGTTAGCCTAGTGGTTAGTGCGCTGACATATAGCGCAACTGCGCTCACAGTGACCCGAGTTCAATTCCCGTCTCGAGGTCTTTTACCGATCCTGCCCCACTCTCTCTCTCTCTCCACCCAATGCTTTCCTGTCAGCTCTCTGCTGTCCTCTCCCAATAAAGGCTAAAAAATCCCCATAGATATAATTTAAAAAAACAGACAGATGCAAACTTTGATTTTAACTTTTAACAAGAATTAGCAACAGAACTGTTTTTTTCTCGTGTCAGGTTGTACTTTTTGGGGTTGTAGCTGGAGAAGGCGATTAGTCCTCCGAACGCCAGAGACAGAGAGAAGAAGATCTGCGTTGCAGCGTCCAGCCACACTTGAGGGTCCATCAGCAGCGTCCACTGCACACACAATCACATATCAGACTTGAAAGAGAGACAAAGAGTGTGTGTATCTGTATGTGAGAGGTGGAGAGAGACTCACGTTTGGAGTGAAGAGATACAGAAGTCCGTCTGTAGCCCCGGGCAGAGTAAGGGCCCTCACCAGAAAGATGGTTAGCACCAGGTATGGAAACGTGGCCGTCACATACACAGCCTGCAACACAGTCCAGAGAAACACTTCTGAACAATGCATAGTTTTTAGTAAGGGAATTAAACTTAGCATCAAAATACACATTATTTTTTTCCAGATTCTTTTACAGTTATTCTTTCAGAGATATAATGTGTTTCGTGTTCGGGTCATTTTTGACCCGGGTTTGTGTGGAGCACCATTAGTGTCAAAAATACCTTTTGTAAAATATTCTATGAAGTTACATTAGCGTCAAAAGCTTTTGTAACAAATTGAGTCTTTTTCCCAAATCTTACACACTTTCGGACTAAATGTTATTGATGAACATGAAAATCTACATCTATTGATGAACCATTATAGTATGAAAAACTTATCACTCTTATGCAAGAAAAAATATTTTATCTTGTTTTAAAACTTTCAGTAATGTTTAGTTTTTTTAGAAATAAATTTGTTTAGTTTTTTTTACAATTGTTATAAATTCAATAGATTTTAAAATTAAACTATACATTAAAGTTAATAATTCTCAGATTACGTGTTCTTATAAATTTCATACAATTATATATTCAAATAGAATTTCTCATTTATACTGACAAATATATATATATATATTTATGTGTGTGTGTGTGTGTGTGTATGTATATGTATGTATATAGAGAGTATTTATTTATTTTGCTCTGGTTCATGTGTAATTTCAAATTTCAGAGAATTTCTCAAATTTGTCTAAAAGCATCAAATGTTGTAATAACACTCAAAACTTTTTATATTTTTTCATACTGACTTATAATGAGAAGTTGCTAATTGGAAATAGTATGGGTTTATTTAAAAAAATATTAGCTTATGACTGTTTTATAAAATAGCAATTCTTGAATTAAAAAATAATTTTAAATTTCTAATGCATTAAAATGCAGGGTTAACTAATCAACCCAATAGACCGCATAACCTGTGCTAAAGCTCAGTAAAGGCTGTAGTTCTTGGGTTGGTGGGTGTCACCTTGCCGATGGTCTCGATGCCCCTGATGAAGCAGATGTAGACGATGCTCCAGGCCGAGGCCAGACACACCACGAGCCACCACTGCAGAGAGCCGCTCTGCTCGATGTCCGGCGTGATGTTCAGAGTCTGTCTGTACCAGAAGTAGTTGACCGGTGTGCTGGCGACACACTCCTCCACATATCCTACAACATACCGGCCCAGATAACAACACTTCAGATACTTCAGAAAAACAAATATATAACACACACATTATTACTTACTCAATTTAGGTACTTAATTAGTTTATATAATTTATGTATTATCTAATTAATTATTTGTTTATTTTATTTATTCCTATTTATTTGTTTATTTAACATTTTTGACCCGGGTTTGTGTGGAGCACCATTAGTGTCAAAAATACCTTTTGTAAAATATTTTTGTAACAAATTGAGCCTTTTCCCCAAATCTTACACACCATTTATTTATATGTATAGTTTGTTTAATTTATATTTTATTTTAATTAGGACTTATTCATGCATTTATTTATTTATAATTATGACTGAGACATGCTGACAGGCCTCGACAGGTTTTGTAAGAATTGCTCTTCTCTTTTTTTCTGTCTCTCTTTCTTTCTTTCTTTCTTTTTTTTAATTTTCATTACTTCCTCTCTGAACCTTATCCTTCGCTTAATTTTCATTATATGACATTTATGGGCACCTCATAACAAGCTTAATTGTGATGAAAGAAAAAGTGTCATATTTATTCAGCAGTGTTCCTGGTGTGTTTTTCTCTCAGTACCGGTGAGGTTCTCGTTGATGGGGCACTGACTCCAGGGCAGCGGCTCTTGAAACGAGTGGAAGAAATACCACAGAACCCAGGCCAGGATGGTGTTATAAAACAAACCCACCAGAAACGAGATGATCAACGACGCCACGCCTGCAACACAAATGCAATCACACAGTAATAACCCAATAATGCTTTTACGAGCTCATAAAGACTTGATATGCAGGAACACAATCTGACAACACATCAAACATTCAGTCATGGAAAATCACAGAACGTCACAAACAGAGAACAGAAGTCATGTTTATCTGTTCGGAGTAAATTCAGCATGTTTCATAGCTGTGAAAATAAGACCACCGATGATGTTGTCTTGACAAAGCTAGACCTATCAAACCTACAAATGAACGTTGCATAGACTTTCACTGAGGGGGTGAAAACTTTTGTACAGAGTGTTTAAGCTGTCACCAGCAAAGCTTAATGACTATCCTAAACATGCTAAATTAAATTAAAGCATGTTAATCATGTTAATCGTGTTAATAGCATGCAAATTATGACAGTAACATATTAATCATGTTAACAGTGTGCTAAAACATGTTAACATACATGTTTAATCGTGATAGCAACTTAAATATTTTAGTAATGTTCCAGACCATTTTAATAACATTTTATTGACTTCAAGTAAAATCTTCAAATTTGAAGCTTTTTAGAGTTATTTCAAACAAGGGTTTGTCAAGCCAACATCGAAATCAGTTTAGGAACTGTACTGGTTCTGTCTGGAATCATTCTGATTGTGTCTGTGTGTGTGAGTATGTAGTTGAGTGTGTTTCCCTCACCGACTCCGCCCAGCAGAGGAGAGATGGAGTGCCAGACGCCGATGCTGCCCTTCCTTAGACTCTGACCGATGGCCAGCTCCAGATACAGCAGCGGCAGCCCCTCAAAGACCAGCGCAATCAGGTACGGGATCAGGAACGCACCTGATACACACACAACAAAACAACAACCTCCAGATCTGACCAGATACTGATACGCAGTGTTGGAGAGAGTTACTTTTAGAAGTAATGCAGTACAGTTACTGAAAAAAAGAAGTGAATTATCTGATTTTTTTTTATGGAAAGTAATGCATTACAATATTGTGTTACTCAATTAGAAAGTAACTTACTGTGTTTCATTGTTACTTTTACCGAACATAATGCATTACAATATTGCGTTACTCAGTAAAAAAGTAACTAACTGACTTTCATTGTTACTTTTACGGAAAGTAATGCATTACAATATTGTGTTACTCAATTAGAAAGTAACTTACTGTGTTTCATTGTTACTTTTACCGAACATAATGCATTACAATATTGCGTTACTCAGTAAAAAAGTAACTAACTGACTTTCATTGTTACTTTTACGGAAAGTAATGCATTACAATATTGTGTTACTCAATTAGAAAGTAACTTACTGTGTTTCATTGTTACTTTTACGAAAAGTAATGCATTACAATATTGCGTTACTCAGTAAAAAAGTAACTTACTGACTTTCATTGTTACTTTTATGAAAAGTAATGCATTACAATATTGCGTTACTCAGTAAAAAAGTAACTTACTGTGTTTCATTGTTACTTTTTATGGAAAGTAATCCATTACAATTTGCATCACTCAAAAATAAAAGTAACTTTTTTTGCTTTTGCGTTACTCTTTGTCATCTGGGCTGAGCTTGCTCATTTGTTTTTAATAAGCCAAAAGTTATATTTTTGGTAATTGTAAAGGCCATTTCACACCAAAAGTGTAATAAATAATCCCCAGGCTGAAAGAATAGCCTCTGTCTCTGTATCTGACTCATTTCTCTCAACAACAAAGTAACATAGGAAAGCAAAGTAATTTGTGTTACTCATTTGCAAAAGTACTTAGCGTTTAGTTGTAAATATATAAGTACTGTTGTGTTATGCTGCTGCTTACTGGAGGAAGTAATCCCAAACACTGGTAATATGTGAATTCATTATAATGTAGCTGTGTGAATAAACCTGCCGTTGAATTTTATAACCTTTTTTTAACCATGTTTGACAAATTACTTTTGTTCCTTATTACTTCCTATAAAATTAATACATTTCTGCATATGCTAAGTGCATAAATGAATTTGTAAAACGCTTAAGCTTTTAATAAATAGTGTTTTGTTGTAGTATCGAAATTATATAAGAGCATTTATTGTGACCTATTTGATAATTACCTACCCTAATTTGTTTAATAACTATAGGTAGAACTTGACTTATTATTTAATGAGTTCAGTAACTTTCAAACATCAAAATTTTACATATAATTCAATGTGTTCTCCATTTCTTTGTAATTATTGTCAAATTTACTATTGAAAATGATTTTCAAGTAAATCAAGCGTTGAAGCTGATCTAAAAGCACATCATCTTCTGTAATAATGCAGTCATCACCTCCTCCGTAGATCTGGCAGAGGTACGGGAATCTCCAGACGTTCCCGAGGCCCACGGCGAACCCGATGCAGGTCAGCAGATACTGGACCTTGTTGTCCCATTTGGGCCGTTCCTGAGCGCTAGAGGCGATGCTGGTTGTGTCCATCCTGACGAGTGTGTGTCCGAGAGCACCACGGGTGGGTTATGTACTCGCACAACCAACTATAAACGGGGCGTATAATTTATGCGTTGCTTGAAAATGCAGTTGCGGAGCCGTGTGTGCTGCAGTTTAATGTGTAACTCCCTTCCTAAATCTGTGTTTTCACTGTAAAAACCAAGATGCAAAGGTTGCCTGCGTGTCACTGCTGTAATATTTTATAGTCCTTATTATGTTTTTATATCATTCGGCTAAAAACAAAGTCCTTTCTCGTGATCGGGAAACGCAGGGACACTTTAGAAATCATCTTGTGGGCACTAGTTACTAGAAAGCGTGGCTCTGGTTTGTCGTTAGGCTCAGACGCACTGTTTTAGCAGCTCATTTAGCAGAATTAGAGTCGATGTATGGAGACTGGACACTGGTAACTAGGGTGTCCGGGTCGGTCGCTAGGTGATCGGCTGCTGATGACATCATCAGCTGTACTCCACACGCCGGGTCAGGTTGAGATCTTTATGTTTTGCTCGGTGAGTCACTGATAACGAGTGTTTTTGCGAGCTCGATTATATCTGTTATCAGCCTAAGGATTATCATCTCTACTATCAAAGCAGACCCAACGCTCATTAGATGGACAATCACAGGAGAATGATTATGACTTGCAGTTTTCACTTTCATATGCATACCGTATGTTTACATGAATCTACTGTATATGCACATGTACACTAGTGCGCCAAAGCTTAGGGTTGTTTTTGTCTCGTCTCATAAAATTGGACGTTTATATAACAAGGAAATATAAATATTAGATCAAAACATAAACTGATGTCAGTACAATAAAACTAAATAGAAACCTAAAACAAAAACTAATAAAAATGACAATAGCACGTAAAATTAAATAAACTAAAAACTACAATGAATGCGAATAAAATAATAGAGTGCAAATGATTATATACATTTTTAAATTTGCTTAATATTATATTATATTGCTAATATTATATAATAAAATATTGCTTAAAATTTCTGCTTCAATTATCCTTTAATATATATATATATATATATATATATATTTTATGTTGGAGAAATAAGATGTCTCATGTCTGCTAACAGCTGAATGTGATGGTTTTCACTCGGTGTTGTGTTAATAGCGCCACCTGCTGCTGATTGTAAGCAGATGCAGTTTTCCGATACATTTAAGACATCAAAGATTCAGTAGTGTGTAAAATTACATTTTTATTTTGCAAATAAACAATAACTCTCGTAAAGCTATCATGTCCTGGATTTTATGCTAGTCTTATTCCTGGTTTGCAAGTGTTGATTAGTTAATAATTTAAATATAAAACGACTGATTACAATAGTGTACAAATAAAATAAATCACCAAAATTAAATTTAAATATTTTTAAACAAAAATCTATCAAAATACAACACAAAAATGTATTAAAATATAAAATAAAAAAATTTATATAAAAAAAAAGTTATGTTGAATCATAAAATGTAACACAAATAATTGAATACATTTAAAATAAATCCAAACAGAATGCTTTTTAAAAAATGTAATAAATCATAAAATGTCACATTAAAATAATTTGAAAATAAAGCCAAACAAAATAAAGCATTAATGTTAAATTAATTTAATACAGTGGCAATAAAAACGAATCCAAACAGAAAACGTACAAAAAATGTATTAAATTATAAAAAGTCGAATTAATTTAATACAGTTGCAATAAAAATGAATCAAAACAGAACACTTACGCAAAATGTATCAAACCGTAAAATGTAAAATTAATATAAATATTTTTAAAACAAAATCTAGCAAAAATAGAACTCAAATGCATGAAATCATAACAATGTAAAGTAAAAATAAATAATTCCAAAATGAAAACAATCAAAATAAAACACTTGATAAAAAGAAAATCGTTATTTTGTTTTAAAGCATTTCATGTGGCCTTGTGAATTTGTTGTATATTTGTATATTTGTGTTGTATATTAACTTGAGCTCAGGAGTGTTTGGTTGTTATAAGTTTGGGAATCCCTGTCATGAAATAGTCAGAATTAAGCAAGATTTGTAAAAAAGAATTGTAGCATAAATTGTATTTCAAATTATTATTCCAAGTCTTACTGTTCCTATAGTACTACAGCGCTGTTGTAAGTGTCGTATGACAGAAAATACCCGAAATATTCTTTTGTTGAAGAATTGTGCATAAATAAGCAGGTTAGGGAAACGAATTATTCCTGCCGCCGGGCTTCTGCAGAACTCAATTAGTCTCTTTATTAGCATGAGCTGATTGTATTGTTTGGTGTGTTTGTTAGATAAGATATTACAGTAACTGTAGATTACCGGTAAACAGAAAGCCTCTATTAGAACAAAGAGAGCACAATATATCAGTTTCTGATAATTATTAATTGAACACAGAAAGATAAGCGCTATAAAATCTTCAGGACGAACTGTTCTGTAAGTGTCGGTAAATTACTACAGCATGTCCTGCGGGAAATGATGTCGATAACACGCAATCTTTACATAAAGAATTACGCTACTGTACACAATCTATATCTGTTCCTATCCACCTTGTTTTTATTAACGAGTGCGAGCATTTGTACGTAGAATATGTGCGGTTTGATAAAACCATTTCAAAATGGTTTGATATCAGTATTCCTTGTCATTTCATCTGAAACTGGTATTGTCATTTTAATTTCATTTATCATCACAACACCGTGGCTTGTAGCCAAATACATTTTACTGAACTTTGTTATTGTTCCATCCGTCTCACATTGACAGGAATGAATAAATATATACACACTGCAGAAAGGACTGTGAGTGTATATAATACAAATGTGTTCAGTTCAATACCTGGTGTAATTTGAAATGTTATCCGTGAGCTTCATTTGATCGTGGCCTCATCGCTCCACACGGTCTGTGATCTACGCTATTGTATTCATACTTGGTTTTTTTTCAGAAATGCTGTGCTCTTCTGTCTTGTCCTCGTCCTTCGAGCAGCATTTCCACAGAGCTCGGATGATGGCGAGTCCTGGGATGCTGAGGCAGGGAATGCCGGCTAGGATGAAGATGATGCCGCTGATCCAGCTCGGATAGGTCACCTCGTTAAGAGAGGGGAAATTTTCCTGTTCAGACAGAAGACGAGCTCAGTCTTCACATGCTTTACACAGACACCTCTCTACTTGTGAGAAATGACGTCCGCAATGTGATTGGATTTGAGCAAGAAACATGTGGAAGCTTTTTTCCGACAAGTAGTGAAAAAAAAGTGTACTTTTTTACAATTTTGAGTTTGTTTCTCATAATTCTAACTTTTTCCTTGCAACTCTGTAAATTATTTTAATAGGTTTTGTTTTGAAATCATTTGTGTTTTAATACATTTGTAGTGTTTTGTTTTGTTTTTATTTTAAAACTATCCAATTATTTTCCTTTTATGGCTAAGATTTTATGGTTTTATTTTGGTTTGTTTTCATTTTAAAATTGTTTAATTTAATTTGACATTTTTTAGGTTAATATATATATATTTTTGTATGTATTTGATTTTTACATTTAATTTAATTTTAAATTGCCAGACAAAAAAATAATGGAAAGAAAGAAACGATAAACTTAGACTTTCTCTGAAAATTGAATTCAGAAGTTGTTTTTTTCCATCACAGAATAAAAAATAATCGCAATTTTGATGCTTTTCTTCTTTTTTTCAAGTCTAAATTGTGAGACATTGCAAGAAAAAAGTCTGAATTTTGAGATGAAAAGTTGCAAAGACCTTTGTATTTCTATTTCCATTTCTAGCTACTATAGAAACTGGATATTCAACAAGTATGTTAGATTGATCTATTGGAAATTGATTTGGTGATGAGAGTAAATAAAAAATACATTTTAAAGTACAGTTTCACGATTCATACATCTTTCAGTTTTTAAATGATCATTTATATATTAGACATTAAATATTTTAGAAATAAGTTTAAAGCAGTAATGTTAAAACTTGGAATTTTCTAATGCAGTCCCATACGTACCGACTCAGGGTCCCAGACGTTGTAGGTCAGCTGTTTGCTGACTGTAGTGACGAAGTAGAAGATCAGAATGACCAGGAGGATGATGGGACTGAGGAACCTCCACGTGAACTGCCAGAAGATGTTGGGCTTGTGTCCCACCATGAACTCAATATCCTTGTTAAACCTGGAAGATAGAGAGAGAACAGCTTTACCCTTCCTCTAAGCACTTAAAAACATCAGCAGTTTCCATTATTTATGTTTTAACGTGTGTTAGCATAGCTTGGTTTAACAAATTGATAGCATGTTTTATTATGTCGTTAGCTAAAGCTAGTAGCACGTTGCTAGTATGCTGTTTGCATGTCGTTACAATGTTGCTATAACATTGTTAGCATATTCCTAGAATTATTTAGTAGATTAGCATTTTAGCGTGTTATTAGCATGAGTTAGCATGAATTTATACTCTGCAGGTATAGTCATTTAGATTTGCTAATAACAGCCTAAAGACTCTGTAAGTCTTATTGTACAAAAGTTTTGACCCCCTCAATGAAACCCCATGCCACTTTTTGTAGTTTTGTAAACCGTAACCCAGTCTTAGGAGGAGACATTGACTTTATTTAGTCTCAGAAGAAGCAGCAGCTTTGTCAAGCCAGCTGAACATGTTGTATGAATTTAAACAAGTTTTTACCTGTCAATCCCATAGACGTAAACCACAGCAATTATCTCACAGAGGGCGATGACCAGCAGAGGAATAGAGCCGGCGAAGCCATCAAACAGAGCCAGCCAGTAGTTACCAGAGGACTGGACGAAGATGAGCGCCACCACGAAGGACACGACACACGTCAGACCTGAAAAACATCAGCTGGTCAGCTGATTTTCCTCTGCCGTGTTTGGGAGAGGTTTGTGGTTGAGGTGTTTACCAGTGAAGAGTTCTTTAGGCCATGTTTTGGGGAGCAGGTTCAGATCCTGCAGCGGCACCACAACGCCCTCGATGTTCCCGAACATAGTGGACAATCCCAGACAGAAGAGCATGATGAAGAACAGCACTGACCACAGAGGAGAGACGGGCATCTTAGTGATGGCCTCGGTGAAGACGATGAAGGCCAGACCGGTTCCCTCTACTCCCTGAAACCAAACATCAGCTGTTCATCTGAAGATCTCTACTCTCTATTATGGAAGCTCTGAGGTTGGTTTCCATTTGAGATGGTGGACTAGTAATGTGTGATTGCTGTCGTACCTCGCTGAGGAGCTTCTGCATGTCGCAGGTCTTCAGCTGGAGCCCCTGAAAGACGTCTGGAGCTGTGCTGTTGAGATGCTTAACGAAACTGTCGTAGTTGCTCTCCGTGATGTTTCCCTCCGGCAGATCAAACGTGTTCATCAGCGTCAGGATGTTACTGTCAGAAAATATAATGCAATGAAGTCACACTACCAGTCAAACATTTGAAGTTAGTAAGATGTTCTGCTCACCAAAGGTGCATTTATTTGATAAAAAATACTGTAAAAATACTGAAACAAAGCTGAACTTTCAGCATCATTACTCCAGTCTTCAGTGTCACATGATCCTTTAGAAATTATTCTTATTATGCCAATTTGCTGCCTTTTTGGTTATTATCAGAAACAATAGCACTCATTAGAACATGAGGAAACTGAGAAATGTTTAGACCAAAACACAACGCAATTGACAGTCTGATTTCTTATTCTACAACTTTCACTTAGGAGCAAAAAATGTGTCTTTCTACTTGAAAGACATAAAAAAGTGAGTAACATATGGACTGATAGCCCTATGAAAAAGTAAAATCATTAATAGTTGTTTTAGGCATATCACCCAGCTTTTTTTATTCAGAATATTCACAAATGTAATTATATCTTCTGACTGTCAAATATGGGCAAGTAAATGTATTTGATCATTTTAACACCTTTATAATGCTCATGTTAGTTATATACAGACGATCTATAAACTCAGTTAGTTCGCGCTGAATCGGAGCTGCTTTTGAGATCTAGTCCCAAAAGACGCAGAAGTAAGGGGCCAGTGAAGAACAGAGTACTTTATAGTCACCTACACAATGTGTATTTAAATGTCTGAAAACTAAAATGAACACAATGTGGTTAAAAACACTAAAAAGTTGTGATATCTTCTAAGCTCGAAAGCAGATTTAAATTTTGAAGTTGATCACGCGACACCATTCTGAGGGTTGTTACATGTGTGTAGTTACAGAAATATTACAGCTGTAGATACTATGTGTACTTACACTGTGGTTACATACCACATACACATCTAGTTACTATGCAAGTACACAGGTACTAGGGACACTTAATATAAAGTGGGACCAAAGAGGATAACGTTAATCTCACAGACTTGAAGCTTTGAACAGTAGTGTAATGTTGGTGGGAAGGACGTACCTCTCCAGACAGGCGTCGTAGTTCTCCGTGGCTCTGAAGCCGATGATGGAGTAGATGACGGTGGCGGAGTAGACGGAGGTCAGACCGTTGATGATGGATATGGTGACGGCATCCTGTTCACAGTTATTACTGACGGAAACATAACCATTTTACTCAAAAAATCTACAATATCAGCTGCTGTAGGTGAGCTCTTTTCCAAAACCTAGTGAGTTGCCATCCAAGTAAAGCTTTCATTCCACGTGTTCAAATCCCAAATTTCACATTAAAATGGATTTAATTGTAAAGTAGATGCTCTCGTGAGCAAGTGTTGTTTCATTAGTTGAAATAATCATTCATTAATTGTATCAAACATTATTAATTGTAACAAAGTGTTCATTAACTAACATGAACAAACAATGAACAACACATTCATTATTCATCTTTTTTAACTTTAGGTCATAAAAATCCAATCATTTATTGTTAGTTTGTGTTAGCTCACAGTGCATTAACTAATGTTAACAAACACAACTTAGTTGAAGCATTACAATTACTAAAACTGAACTATAAACTAAAGCCAACTAAAAATGTAAAAAAGAATAATAATAAGGTTGAGAAAAGCAAATGACTTAAACTAAAATAACAAAAAAAAAAAAATGAACCTGAATAGATACAGTGCCGTCCACTAATATTGGCACCCTTGGTAAATCTGAGCAAATGTGGCTGTGAAAATAAATCTGTGTTGTTTATCCTTTTTATATTTCATTCAAAAAATTCACTAAATTCTAACCTATCATTGAAGTAAAACAATTGAAAATGGGGAGAAAAACTCATGATGAAATAAATGTTTTTCTCTA
>JAUCMR010000142.1:1643019-1658715 GCA_032357425.1 Enteromius argenteus | reverse complement strand
AGTTGTGTGTAATGAATCTAAAATATATGAAAGTCTAATGTTTATCAGTACATTACAGAAAATAATGAACTTTATCAAAATATGCTAATTTTTTGAAAAGGACCTGTATATACATGCATGTGTGTGTATTTATATACATAATAAATATACACAGTACACAAACATATTATGTAAACAAACTTATTTTGGATATGATTAATTGCGATTAAATGTTTTAAAAAACATTTGAGTACATTCAGATTCTTTGGACTAAGTAGGAATTATGATCGATACACTTATGCACATAAATGTTATCAGCTCAGAGCAGGTATCTTTACAGCTTCGTTAAATGCAAACACTGTACACAATCAAAATTAGTTTATTATTAAACTGGCATTGTTGAGAAGAACAAAAACGCATCATAAAAATACTGATAATACAAGTGCAATTACAGTTTTAATACAGGACAATTTGCATGTAAATATATACGATATTCACTATAAAGCACATATACATCATATATATATATGAAAATTATCTTTAGATGAATGCTTTTCACAAAATATGGACCCTGGACCACAAAACCAGTCTGAATAAATCATCTTTTCATCGATGTATGGTTTGTTAGAAGAGGACAATATTTGAAAATGTACAAAATATATATTCAATTAATATTTAATTTACAAAATATCTTCATGATATTTACTTAATGTCCTAATAATTTTGGGCCCATGCAGTTTATTGTTGTGTATTTCTACAGATATAGCTGTGCTCTGATGACTGCTGCTGTGTTCATGAAGCCACCAGAAAGGGCATGTGGGTAAACAGCTGTTTTCTGCTTAATTATCATTTACAGAAACGTGTGTGGACTTTATTTGTGTACCTTCGGGGGCCTAATGAATAATGAACGTATAAACTGCTCTGCATAAATACATTCAAACAGCAGAAGAGTATGAAGAGCTGTCAGTGCAGGTCATGTCTGTAAACATCTGTCCTGTGTTTTAGATGGGTCTCTGATGTTAGTGGAGTGATGTCTTCTGGTCCAGCTCATCGGGGATCTGTATTTTGTCAGATATGGAGTTGAGCGGCTCGGCGGGGATGTGTTTCTCTTCTTTAGCGCAGCAGCGGTTCCTGATGAGTTTGAAGAGAGCAACCGCAGGAATGACCAGCGCTGGAACGCCCGACAGAATGAAGATGATGGCGTAAATCCAGTCCGGATACGAGCGTGTCACCAGCATGGGGAAGTTCTCCTGGAGACAAGCATCATGAATATAATGAGCTAACAGCACAGGATTAGTAACATTTTTATTAGTTATAATTAGTCATATTCATGTATTTATTTAGTACTCATTTAATCATTCATTACTTTTAATTATTATTCATATCTATTTTTTGTATTATTTATATTTTTATTTATTTATTAAACATTTATTTATTCGTCACTTGTATTTATTACATTTTTGCTGGTTAAATTGTACAATTGTTTTTAATTATTAATCTGCTTACTTTGTGTGCATTACACGTTTACTTGTTTATTTATTACACACATTTATTTAGTCATTCATTTATCATATTAATTGTATTTGTATTTATGTATGACTGTTCATTTATTTATTAAACATTTATATATTATGCATATTTGCTTATAACATATACTTATGCATTTATTTATTACATATATATATATATGTATTTTGCACATTAGGTGTATTATACATATTTATTTTATTATTCATATTTTTACATTACTCATATTTCTATTTTAATTTATTTATATATTAATATTATTATTTTAATTTATTTGTTACACATTTATTTATGTATTACTCTTTATTTTTTTATTTATTACACATTTGTTAATTTTATTACTCTTATTTATTTTGTATTTATTTGTATTTATTATGTAGTTATGTGTGTGTGTGCATATATATATTCATATTTGTTTATTATGCATACTTATGTATTCATATGTATGTAATATTTATTTATAATTTATGTTCATGCATTACTCACTTTATGCATTACACTTTTATTTATTATTCTTAATTTTTAATGTTATATATTATGCTTTATTTAATTATGTGAAGTTATGCATGTTTATTGATCAGAGGAAATTAAGTATTCAAATGATTTGGTGAATTTTTAGAAACAAACAATAATGCATTTTTTTCTTTCTTAAAATATCTGAAATTATTGGATGTTTTCTAGTTGTTTGTTTGTTTGTCCAGAAATCAGCATCAATCATAACAGGAATATTTTGGATAGTGTAACTCTCTTGGCCGTTTCTCTCAGGCCGTGGATGTTCGTACCGACAGCGGGTCCCAGGCGATGTAGGTCAGCTCTTTACTGACGGTGGTGACAAAGTAGAAGAGGAAGATGAGCAGCACTATGAGAGGACTGACCAGTCTCCACGTGGCCTGCCAGAAGAAGTTGGGCTTGTGACCGATCATGAACTTGATATCATCGTTGAATCTGCTCGGAAAGAATCAACACACAAATATCAACAGGTCAGTTTCACCTTATATACTTATATACACCTTATATAATGCATAACTGTGGAAATTATGCCCATGGTGCTGCATGATCTGACCCAGAGGGAGCATTAAAAACAAAAACGGACCAAGAACAGATCCTTGAGGCACGCCACGGCAAGAAGTGACAGTGTGAGATTATATGTTAACAGGGCTTTTTAGATATATACATACAAGCGTCTGTACATAGAATGTTAAATATTCTAAAATAAATCTTTTTTTTTTATTTTAGTATATATTTATCATGATTTTTTAAAAAAATTAAATATAAAAATATATAAAAATATTAAAATATATCCAAATAATAAATAGTTATGAATATATGTAAAAATGTTTAATGAATATAAATGTTAATATTTAAATGCCCCCCAAAATAAAATTCACAGGACTTATCACACATGCTTAAATATTATTATAATGTCAGACTCTATGTGTTGTCTTCTTGGTTTTGTTTACGTGTCATTGTGATCTGTGTTTCCCCATGTGCTTTCCCAGTGACCTAGTTTTGTTAATTATGTATCCTGTTCAGGTGTGTCTCCCTATTTGAGTTAATTGTCTTCCTTACTTAAGTTCACCTCTTGTATCAGTCTGTGTCCTTCATTGTAAATGTGTACGTTGCTGTCGTACCTTTCAAGGTTATTCTGTTTTGTTTGGATGTCGCCACGCTTTTGATTTAGTATTAAACTTTTAGGTTTACTGAAGCCTTCCGACTCCTGCACTCTTCCTCAGCTGGCAGCAGCATTACATATAAATACTTAATATCTTAAGACTACTTTGATTAACTTTTTTGATCCAATTCAAATGGTTACTACTATTTAATAAATAAAATATGTGATTATGTACATTAAAATACATTATATTTTCTAATTTAATATGTTGACTATGATTTTATAAAATTACCGATATACTGAAAAGGGATAAGAATTAGAAAAATATAAATTATACAAAAAATAAAGATAAAGTTTTGAACCCTAATATAATATATATAATAATAATGACCTTAATATAATATATATAATAATTAAGCGTTTTAGAAAGGTTTGTCATGCGGTCATCACCTGTCGATGCCGTAAATGTAGGATACAGCCATCATCTCACAGAAGGCGATGATCAGTAAAGGAATGGATCCGGCGAAGCTGTCGAACAGAGCCAGCCAATATTCTCCTGAACCCTGAGCGAAGATAATGGCCAGACCGAACGAGGCGAAACACACCAGACCTTAAACACACACACACACACAGAAGAGGGAGAGCTTCACGTGTGATCATCAGCAGAGCCGGAGACGGCTGGATTATAGCGTCTGTGTGGCTGTACCTGTGTAGACCTCCTTCGGCCAGCGCTTTGGTAAGATGTTCAGGTCCTGCAGCGGAGCCACGACTCCCTCAACACTGCCGAACATAGTGGACAATCCCAGACAGAAGAGCATGATGAAGAACAGCACTGACCACAGAGGAGAGACGGGCATCTTAGTGATGGCCTCGGTGAAGACGATGAAGGCCAGACCGGTTCCCTCTACTCCCTGAGCAGGAGACAGAATGGGTCAACAAGCCTGAAGAGCCTTGGAGAGAACTGAAGCACAGAATAAGAGAAGGAAACACACCTGACTCAGAAACGTCTGCATGTCGCAGGTCTTCAGCTGGAGCTCCTGAAAGACGTCTGGAGCTGTGCTGTTGAGATTCTGAAGAAAACTGTCGTAGTTGCTCTCTGTGATGTTTCCCTCCGGCAGATCAAACACGTTCATCAGCGTCAGGATGTTACTGAGAACAAACCACAGCACTGTGAACTTGAGCAAATCATCTTTAAAAAAAAATGGAAAAACATTCAAATGACATATTTTAAAATATTTGTTTATACATTTAGTTTTGACATATTTTTTTTAAATAATAAAATGTGAAAAATTTATATTATTAAATAATTTGAATAAAAATAAAAAATATTAGCACAAAATATTAATATATTTATTATTTTTTAAAATATATTAAATATCTATAATAATTTAATATTAATGTATTATTAAATTAATATATCAAACGTATTCTAATTAATGTTTACTAAATACGTTTTTTTATTTTATTTTAAGATGCATTTAAGATATTTAATACATACTTTATTAAATAAATGGAAAATAAATGATATATTTATACATTTTATATATTTTGAAACAGAAGTCTCTGAAAATTTGTCAAAATAATACATATATAAATATATGGCACTTTTATTACATATATTTCATAGATGTATTGCAATATATGACAAAATGATAAATATTTATTATGGTAAATATCATTATATACATAAAATATATTATTGTGTATGACATATTGCTAAGTTTACATATCATTAAATATATAGTAATATAATATTATATATAATTATTAGATGTGTATCATGTATAATACACACATACACGCACATATAATTAATAAATAATAATCATAAACTATTTATTATGATTTTTTAAATATAATACAGTATTATTATAATAAAAATAATTAGACATTTATTCTTTTTTAAAATATTAAATATATATTTAAAATATATTTAATGGAATATAATATATTAAATGTATATTCAATAAAAGTATCAAATACATTGTAATCTATTAGTAATTTTCTTATATATATATATATAATATTTTATATATTTATTTTACAAAATACACCTTTTTATGTGTTCCACAGAGACAGCATACAGATTTGAAGCTGTGTAAGGATGAGTAAATAACTACAATTATTATTTTTTCATTGAACTAGAGCTGTTTTGGGGTCTCCTGGGTGTTGAGTATCAGATGTGTTCCTGACACACACACACACACACACTATCTCAGCGTCTCTGACAGACACACTCACCCATTCAGACAGTCGTCAAACCTCTCCGTGGCTCTGAAGCCGATGATGGAGTAAATGACGATGGCTGCATAGATAGACGTCAGGCCGTTTATGATGGAGATGATGACCGCGTCCTGCTCACAGTTATTACTGCAGACACACAGTAGAGCGGTTATTAACATCATTACTGTAGTATACTGAACACAGACTCGGCAGCGGTCAAAGTTACTGACTGGACTGAGTTGTAGCTGGAGAAGGAGATGAGTCCTCCGAAGGCCAGAGAGAAGGAGTAAAACACCTGTGCACCTGCGTCCAGCCACGTGCTCGGGTCCAGCAGCTCATCCAGCTGCACAAACACAGCAGCTCAATCATTCTAAAGCATTTACAGCAGCAAACAATCTATCTAAAAAATAAATAGAGTACATAAACAGATAACAGTTGGGGTAAACATGTGTCCTATTCTGTGTCCTAAACTCCTGAAACACTGGCGTCATATTTTAGAGCAGTCAATGCAGTTTGCAAAAGAAATCAATTAAATCATTCAAAAAGCATAAATATTATACTTGATAAATATATAAAGGGAGGGTAAAACCAAATATAAATTTCTCTTATCTCATCATTACTCTGTCGATTTAAACCTGTATGAAACCTCTCTTCTAATGAACACTAAGAACATTTTAGTGGATTTTCAGGATCCATTGACTTCCATGTAATGTACAACAAATGCTATGGATGTCAATGGGATTCAAAAGTGTTTGGTTTCCGACCTTCTTCAAAATATCTTGTTTTGTGGAGTTTCATTTTGTTTTGTTTTTCATTTTTGGTTTGTCTTTAACATATATAATTCTATTTATTTAAAACAGTCAAATAATGAAAGTAAAATAGTTCAGGAAGACTTTTTTCTGTTCCTTCTTGACTTTGACAGCTGTCATGTTTTGGTCAATATTATGAAGAGGAGTTGACAGAGGTTTCTGCACATATTCTTGACTTGTTTCTTCTCTACAGAACGTCTGAGCTCTGAGCTGTGTGAAGTGAAGTCATGTGGATGTGTTTGTGTCAGACTCACGTCTGGAGTGAAGAGGAACTTGATTCCGCTGACGGAGCCTTTGAGCGTCAGTCCTCTGATCAGGAAGATGGTCAGGACCAGGTACGGCAGTGTGGAGGTGACATACACGGCCTGACCAGAGAGAAACATCACAAACTCTCAACACAGACCCTGAACCTGCCCACATCACGTGTGCAAATAATATTTAGCGTACAGAAGAGGATTTTATGACATTAAATTGCACAACCGAAAACCTTAAAACAGAATTCATTCCTCTTGTTTGGAACTCTCAAAACTAAAATATTAATCTTTCATTACCCATAATATGGGCACTTTAAATGCAAAAATCATTAATGTAATATATATATAATACTGTTTTAATATGCATTCAGTTACAAAAGCACTTAATCAAAGCAAAGCAATTTAGTCAACAATAGTCACAGTATACAATGGCAGGTTGATTAGTCTACTAGATTAGACACAAGAAAGATTGAGAAATACAGATAAGAATAACTAACTAAACCTTACTGCTATTGTTCAGTAAGAGTTTCAGTGTCATGAAATCCAATGATCTGGCCTTAAGAACAGACTTTTACTTTCATCATGCAAACTGTAGTTTCCCATTTTCTTTTGATTTTGGGATGAAATGAGAGCTGGATATTTAGCATCCTGTAATTTAGCAAAAAAGTATCTGTTATCAATGATGCCATTACAGCCATTAGTTGCTGTGATATCTTTACTTTCTGCCCTTTGTGCTCTTTATACAATAGTGTTAAACATCAGCAGTTTCCTCCGATTATCAGTTTTATGAGTTTTATCTTGTCTTGGCCAAAACTACCAAGCTGTTTTTAACCATAACGTCAGTCTGTGAGCTAGCTAATGCTTAACCAGAAACGCCACACCCAGATATCTGGCCTTGAGTTAACCTTGAGTTATCTTGTTCCATGCAGTGCACTGCTCATACGTTACTGAGGGTTAGTAATTAATTGGAGGTAGGCAGGTTTCAAGATTTTACATCGTAAACCCTTGGGTTAATGTTCTTGTATATTTACAAGGTTATTAACGCAGCTGCACATGGACATGCTGCTACGTCACTTATCTAATAAATGACTGTTTTTTATGATTGATTTGATGAGCTGAGGGGGCAGCTGAGGGGCTGGTTTTAGAGCAATAAAAAATATATGTATATATATTGTGAGTCAAATTAACTGTAATTAGATAGTAATGCACCTTTAACATTAATACTTCTCACACATTACAAAAAGTCAACATGAGAACATAAGATTTTAAAGTAATTAACAACTATTTTAAGTATATAGTATGTATTTTGGATATTATAAATTCTGTATATTTATTTTATTTTTTAATGTTTTTATTTTATTTTATTTTTGTGCTTTCCTGAAGCTTAAACAGCAGGTCATGGCACTTGCAATGGCAAGATCAAGTTCATTTTCTAGTAAAATTAGCAAGCATGAACTGATAAAACTACATTTCTTTGAAAAAAACTGTTAACCAAATGCAGAAATAAAGAGAATAGTAGTTTAGTAGTAGTTCAAAATTGATTGAAATTTCATACACACTTCCTACGATATCTCAGAAATTTTGCAGACCTTTGAATAAAAATACTTCATGAATAACAATCTTAGCTTAACCACTATTTCAGACAACTCTAAATGTAGGATTATGTCATTCCAAACCTTCATTTTACACAAAATATATTGTGGTATGTTTTAACCCTTGTAAGTCAGTGGAATCCAAAAAACAACATGAAACCTAGGTGATTTTTTTTTTCTATTGATAAAAAAACACAAGAGAAATATAGCTCTCTAGATGCACTACAACGACATGAAAGAGGAATGATTATTGGTGAACTGTCCCTTTAACTGAGAGGGGCAGAGCACAGGAACAAGTGTAAAGGTGATGGGGATGTACCTTCCCGGTGGTCTCGATGCCCCTCAGACAGCAAACCCACAGCAGAGTCCAGGCGCAGAACAGACACAAGACGATCCACCACTGCAGACCTCCAGAGTCCTCGATCACAGGAGTGGTGTTCAGCGTTTTCCTGTACCAGAAATAATCCACCGGAGAACTGCGCTCGCATTCAGACACAAACCCTGTTTGCAGACACACACGACCAAACGCATAAGTACACCTGGATCTGTATATTCCTCATCTTTATGCACTTCAGTTATTTAATCAGGACACAAGAAGCTTTATTGGCATCATAAAAGGCTTTACACAATTTTTTATTGTTTTAAAACTTACGATATTAAAAAATCTTTAAAAAAAGAAGAAATCGTTCTTCTAATGTAAACGTGACTTGATTTAAGAATGTTCAGATATTTGGAAAACTAGATAAAAATACTGAATACTGAATTTTTTTGTGTCATCTTTTTACGTCAAATATTTGTTTGTGAATAGTCAGGTTCCTAAAGAGCCACATGAAGTACTGTCACGATGAATTGATTCCTGGTGGTCTGTACCTGTCCGGTTTTCATTGACGGGACACTGACTCCAGGGTAAAGGGTCCTGAAACGAGTTGAAGAAGTACCACATGACCCAGGCGATGATGGTGTTATAGTACATCCCCACCATGAAGGACACCAGCATGGAGGCGATGCCTGTGAGTGACAAACACTTTCATTCATATCCTTCATCATAATCACGAGAGAGCAAAGCTTTAGTACTGGATATCTGGGATGTATTACTATTCTACTGAGATCAGGTTTTTCATGCAATGTTCAAAATTTTTGTCTAGTTTGCTTCAATAACATGTCTTCATGAGACTGGTGGAAAACACTCAATTTAAGTGTCATTTAAGGGTTTATTTTATTGCACTTTATCTATTCATTTATGTAGACTTCTATTACTTGCAAAACTTTGAAAAGTGTTTTGCTCCACCAGTGTATACTCCTTAGTTTAATTCTTGTCTATATTCTGAGGGTTTTACATTATTCGCTTGGTTTTATCAATAAACTTGATCTCTTGATTTCAAATGACAGTACATATACAGTACATATCTCTTAAGGCTGTGAGTTTGTTTCTCTTCAGCAGCTCATACATACACCAAGCTTAGCAAGTTTATTCCTGTCTATTATAAAGGTTTTTACTGAGGGGTTTGTTCATGTTTCAATCACAATGATTTATTCAGCTTTTTATTGCTAAAAACAATTAAATTCCAAAAAATTCCTAAAAGGTTTTTCTGATTTATGAAGTGATAAAATAGAGAATGTATGCTAGTTCATTAGTACATATATTTATTTAGATAATGCCTCATTTGTAATTTTGAACATAGTATTTCAGAAAACTTGTAATACAAAATAAATGTACTATGATTAATCAACTTGGGCAAGTAATACCCACCTACGCCAACTAAATATGGGTTGATGGATCTCCAGACACCGACGCTGCCTTTTCTGAGTCTCTGTCCGATGGCAAACTCCAGGTGCAGAAGCGGGATTCCCTCCAGAACCAGAAGAATCAGAAATGGGATCATAAACGCTCCTGAAAAAGGGTAAGATCATTTATTTTCAGCAACACAAACTCTTGTTTATTAATTTTTTTTATCATTGTCATTAAAACAGCCTTTTCAATAGTTTTAAAACATTGATGTCCCAAAGGTGTCTCTGAAGATCCTCTTGAGGAATAAAAAAATGTAGCAAATGAGTCAATAGTTGTACAGCATGAGTGTAAAAATACTGTAATTGTGCATCAGCATCTGTTTACGTCTGTAGATTTCAGTTCCAATACAATTTTTTTTGGCTGTATTTCAGCAGTATTTACATACACCAAAACTTACAGTTTTATTCCCATCTATATTCTGAAAGTTTTTGCCGTGAGGTTTGTTTATATTTCATTCACTGGTTTTATTATTGCACTTTATCTTTGCGCCTATATATACAAAACCTTTAAAGGCCATTTTCCCAAAATTAGTTTTTCCTCCACTTTAGCAGTACTTATATACACCAAACTTTACAGTTTTATTTCTATCAATATTCTGAAGGTTTTTACTGTGGGGTTTTTCATACCTCATTTGCCTGGTTTTATTATTGCACTTTATCTATTTGAATCTGTAGATTTCCAATACAATACATTTCCTTAAAGAGTTTGTTTCTCCACTTAAGCAGCACTGACATACACCAAACTTTACAGTTTTATTCCTATCTATATTATGAAGCTTTTTAATGAGGGCTTTTTACTGAAGGTTTTACTGAGGGGGTTTGGTCAGGTTTTATTATTGCACTTTGTCTATTTGTGTAGATTTCTATTACAGCACATTTCCTTAAAGAGGAAGCAGCACTTACATACAGTACGCCACACTTAGCAGTTTTATTCCTATTTATATTCTGAAGGTTTTTACTGAGGGGTTTGTTTATATATCATTCACTTTGATTTATGTAACATTATTTTACAACCATTTTAAACTATTAAATTGTGACATCAAATCAATCTCTAGAACCTAATTTAATTTTCTTTCCATGGTGCTGTATTACATTCATTATATCACATTCATTCCTTATTATTCATTATGTGTAGATAATATACTGTAGATTTAAGTCAGAGATGTTTTCCGCAGTATTTTGCAGTGTCATACTGCAACAGCTGTTTTGGAAACAAAGTAATGTTTCTTCTTTATCTTAGAGTTTGTCTCTCTGCGTGTGGCCCCTTATCAGTCCAAAGCTTCGAAAGTCCATATGATGATAGTCTGAGGTGAAGGTGAGAGGGCGCTTTAGGAAACGAGAGGCATACACCTGATCCATATTTACTGATCCATAAAAAACTTCATAGCTCAGATTTCTCAGTTATTTTGTTTGATTGACATGTCAGATGATTCTACTAACAAATCCTCAGGAGAAAGGAAAGTAGATATAGATCATTTGATGAGAAATGTTTGATATCATATTAAAATCTGACTTTTAATTGCAGACTTCAGTTTCTATGGAAATCTGAGTACAGTTTGAGACATTGTTGAGATCTCTTCTGAAACTCCAGTCCTTATATTATGTTTCTCATCGATATGTGAGTTGTCGGGGATACTAATTAACCTATGATGTTTTCTTTGTTTTTGTGACTTTTTCTCATTTAGGGTCATGGACATGCTTGCAAAATTTAGACACTGGAATGTGAATTTTTGTAAAAAATGGAAAATAATTTTTTTTGTATTTTGTTGTGTCAGTTTCTCAGCTTACCCTCTCAGGGTATTTACATTTACGTTTGTACATATGTTGGCTTAAAACTTCAGCTAAGCACTTAAAAATGTGTTTTGAATATTCAAAAGTAGCTAAAATGCTGTACATAATATTAATAATTAATGAAAAAAAATATTTCTGTTAAATGTGTGGTAAAATATATAGGCTATGTATATATATATATATATATATATATATATATATAAAGTTGGAGTGTGTTCAATTTAATTGTAATTTCTGAGTAAAATTTGGAAAATACATTTTTGTAAGCATTCAGGTTTTTTTTTTTTAATTTATGTTGTCATGTTTGGGAAATATACAATATTTTTTTTCTCCTTTTAAGTTATTTTTATACTGCAGAGTGATTTTCTTTCTTCTTTTGTGTGTAAATTGTATTAAATCCAATTAGGGTCAGTTTGACCCACACCGTAAAAATCATACATTTTCTGAATGGAAACTTCCATCCCATTTTAAAAGCATAGTAAATCTGGGCTTCATTCACAGTGGAAGCATCTGTTGCTCTGCTGATCTTGAATTAATGTTTAACTATAATCGCTTTAAGTGGCTGCTTTCAGCCCATTATACGTCTGTTTGGGGTTTTATGAGGGAGTTTACAGTGATCTTTCTGTGTGTATGACAATAACACAGAATTACATCACTTTTGTTTTTGATCTTAAAACACAGTGGCATTAATTGGATGTACAATTTCATTACTCTCAAAAACATTTTCAGACAAATCACTGTGCTGATATATTTAAAAAATGTACATTCTCCAAAAAAATCAAGCACTGCTTCTAAATTAGCTTCTAAATCAAATAAACTGACATTTATACATTTCTCAATGTCATTTATATTAGACATAGATACATTTATATTAGATGCACATACACACTTTATAGTAGCGATAGACGGACATTTGTTAGGTTACATCGATATTAGATTGCAGGAGATGTGGGTTTGTTAGTGAATGATGTTGATACATTTTAAGATCAATGTATTTGAATTGCATAAAAAATAAGTGCCATGCATATCGGTCAGTCATAAATGAAACAGGTCAGATTTGTGTAATATTACTAATAAAGTGAATGTGTTTTAAATCTACAATTACCAGGTTATATATATTTACCATCAATAAATCCAGTTTGTTTTGATCTCACACATTTCAGCTAATTGAATAATTTAAATGAACAATTTTATGCAGATTTTAAGCAATCTGAATAAATGCATAATGCATTGGCAAGAATTTTGAGAGCATTTCCTTTAAATATGCATCACATTTATTGGTTTAAGTTAAAATTGTTGCATCCAAATGCACTCAAATGCGTAAGATCCTGCAGATGTCTGTGTGATGTTGTGAGTGTGACTGTGTTGTGTTGTTAATCAGGCTCACCTCCTCCGTGGCTCTGGCAGAGGTACGGGAACCTCCAGACGTTGCCCAGCCCCACACAGAAGCCCACACAGGTCAGCATGTACTGGGTTTTGTTGTCCCACTGCGGCCGCTCTCCAGCCTCCTCCACCTCCAGCTTCTCCAGCTCGGCATGAGACGGGATCCGCTCGTCCAGGCCTGGGTTCGGGAGCTTCAGCTTCATGTCTGCTGCTTTGGGTTTCTCCACAGAGAGGGGTGAGAAGAGATGGAGTGATGGCTGGAGATGTCAATAAATACTGACTCCAACATGCACACGCTGACCTTTAGCACTGACATCTCCTCCCATATCCACACACTCTCTCTCTCATACACACACACACAAAGAAAACGTCTGTGTCAGTATGACACATTAAATTTATTCGAAAGTGACAGTAAAGAAATAATGTTACGAAAGGTTTCTATTTCAAATAAATACATTCATTTATTCATTTGTGAATCCTGAAAAATAAAATGCATCACATTTTCCACAAAAATATTGAGCAGCAACAATACAAATTGATTTCAACATTGATAACAATCAGAGATGTTTGTTGAGCAGTAAATCAGTATATTATTATGATTTCTGAAGGATCATGTGACACTGAAGACTGGAGTAATGATGCTGAAAATACAGCTGAACATCACAGAAATAATACATTTCACTACATGTCATTTATTTTTGACCAAATAAATGCAACTTTAAAGTTTCTAAAACAGCAAAGCTTTACAATAACATTCATTTGTGCATTAAGTATCATTACATAACAATTTTTATGGCATTCATTAATTTTAACCTGGTTAAATATTTTAAATATTTATATGACACTGGTTTTACTATATTTTTAGTCAAATAAATGATTTCAAAAATGTAAAAGTCTCCAACTTTAGTAAAATAAATATTGCTAAAAAATTTTATTACATCATAGTATGTGTTTTGGGCTTTATTTTTTTCTTTAGTTTTTTTTTGAACAATCTTATGCAGTCATACTTGTGTACTTAAAAAGGATTAAATAATTGCAAATAATAAATATTATATAGTCATACCGTTTTATGACAAAACAAAATGTAAAAATAACATCTAGCCTATAATAGCACATCAGTGCTGCTAAAATACTATTAATAATAATAATAATAATAATTAAGAAAAAAATAATAATGAGGCTTTATTTTTTTGCATGGAAAATATATTTTTTTCTTTATTAAAAATTGGGGTGAAATATGACCCACACTCGGTTGCTCATTTATTTCTTTATCACTTCATCACACAAATGATGAAGTATTTCCAAGCCTGTATGAATTTCTTCGTTCTGCCGAACACAAAGGAAAATATTTTGTAGAAAGTTTGTAACCAGGCTGTTTTTGTCACCCTTGACTTCCATAGTATTTTATCCCCTGCTATGGAAGTCAATGGTGACCAAAACGATGGTTACAAACTTTTTTCCTTTGTGTTTGGCAGAACAAAGAAATTCATACAGGCTTGGAACTACGTGAGGGTGAGTAAATGATGACAGAATTGACATTTTTGGTTCAACAATTCCTTTAATAAGAAGATCAGTGATTGAGACCCAGTGCTGTTTGACTGACAGCTTGTTTCAACAACATGAGTGAAGAGAGACTGGGGGGGGTTACAGGTCAAGAGTGTGTTATCTGAGAGATACACCCTATAGGATCATAAATCCATACACATTCCATACCACAGTACTGAAGTCCAGCATGCTAAATACTAAATAACAGCAGCTCACTGAGCATCAGTGATAATGCAGTGATGTGATGAATGATTGCTGGTGTTTGAACAGCTCAGCTGTTAGATGATGTTCTCGAGCAACTTATTGACTCATCCCAAACACTTGCATAAGATTAGATGCGCACATGAGCACCTATCATCTGGTCAATCATTTGGGATTGACATTACATTAATTGCTGTTGTAATCATTTCTCTAACTAGGGAGAATGCCATGAAATAAATGAGGTATAACACATTATCACTGAATAAACCCTGACGCTTATATAACACACTCAGGTGCTTCATTTATAATTGCGGTACATTATTATATTTGATTTGTAATCATTTTATTGCGTGAGCAGAAAGATGGTTTGGAAAGAGGAAGGAAATCGCAGAGGCACTCAAAAAAATGACTCTTTGAACTAATTTAACTCAGTTATGTAATTATGTATCCTCGGTTCCACACAACCAAGTTGTGGTTTATTTACACTAATAGATTTTGTTGCATTTATGTGAAATTATCCCTTCACTGTAACTTAACCCAGTTACATTTAGAGAAGAAAGCATTTTTTGTGTGTAAGGAGAAAATCACAATTTATGTGTTACCGTTCCAGTGTCAGTGTGTGCTTTAGTGGGGCTCTTGACCCTTATATTAATAGCATTAAAAGTTGTTATGTCTGTTGTACTTGAGTTATAACACTCAGACAAACCAAGAGCAGAACTCCTTTTTCCTGAATCTGTGAGTTGAATCTGTGTTGTTTTTTTATTGACAATGACATTTTTGTGATTGCAGCTGATACCCTTTTTTTTCCTCACATTTTCTTTTCGGGCTGTTCTGATCGCCAAAAAAAAAAAGAAGAATCAGGAAGGCGCACACAGTCATCAAGAATCAGCGTATGAATCTCAACAACGGTGACAAATGAAGAAGCCTATCCCTGTACTAGGATGCCTTCCACTAACTGTTACGTACTACAATCACAGCACAGAGACAGATTT